>CM076683.1:10632702-10862702 GCA_038501925.1 Xenopus petersii
GAGGGTGCGTCATATTCCAAGCGATCTTGGGATGGAAGGCTTCGCTCCTAAACTCCCTACTCAAATAAACATTACGCAAATAATAAATGAAACATTCTGTCATCCTGACCTTCTCCTACATCCCCCTGAGCTGAGATTGGAAGCGCTGCACTCAACGGATATTTCACTGCATATGTCTCAGAGTCTCAGATACTGTGCTATTACAAAGCCAATAAATATATACACGTAATTAGTGACGGGCGAATTTGGGCGTTTCGATTCTCCGAAAGATTTGCGAATTTTCCGTGAAATTCGCGAAATGGCGAAAAATTCACGAACCGGTGCCGGCGTCTCGTTTTTGACGCTGGCGTCCATTTTTAGACTTTGTTACAGGGGCCGAGTCACGAAGGGTCGAATATCGAGGGTTAATTAACCCTCGATATTCGACTGGGAACTAAAATCGCACGACTTCGAATATCGAAGTCGAACGATTTTGCGCAAATCCTGCGATCGATCGATCGTAGGATTTTTCGTTCGATCAAACGATTAAATCCTTCAAATCGAACGATTCGAAGGATTTTAATCCAACGATCGAACGAAAATCCTTCGATCAAAAAATCACAGGCAAGCCTATGGGGACCTTCCCCATAGGCTAACATTGACTTCGGTAGCTTTTAGCTGCCGAAGTAGGGGGTCGACGTTTTTCTTAAAGGGACAGTACTTCGACTATCGAAAGGTCGAATAGTCGAACGATTTTTACTTCTAATCGTTCGAATTCGATCGAATTAGATCGAATTTAACCAATTCGATGGTCGAAGTACCCAAAAAATACTTAGAAATTCGAATTTTTTTTATTCGAACCCTTCACCCGAATTTCCTGAATCGGCCCCTAATTGTTGTTTTCACCTGATTTGATTACAAATCGGATTCAAACAAGAAACACAAAAACCATAATCCATTTCAAGTTCTCCTGCCCAGATAAAGATATAAAGATAAATAAGGTATTATATTACTATATAAATGAGGAATATTCTAATGTGATTTTTAATGTTTTTCTCTTACAAAATGAACCTCCCAAGTGGGAAAATGATCAGTCAACATTTCTCTTTAGCAGCTTTTTCTCTGCAGCTTTCTTTCCTGCACAAGATTTTTGTCTTGTTTAATTACACTGGCCCACCAGCAGCAGCATATCTGGAAGTGAAAATAGTACGATCGCTTCTACTCAAATAAAAATATTTAAACAGGATCTATCAAGGGAGAAAAGTAATTATGTTCATGTGGGGAAATGAGGAACGCTGGATAAGATCTGCCTTGAAGGACTCTGTCGTTATTATTTTTGCTAATGAGTGTCCCTGGGTGCCTGCTGTGGTCGTGTTGATGTTGGTAATGGAAAATGCGAGAACATACACAGTTAGTTAGTATTAGAACGTTGCACTTAATGGGATTAGGGGATAGTAAGTAGCTCATGTGGAGGGAGGAGAAGTGTTAGAAAGAAAGGAGAGTTAAATGGAAAAGACTGGTGTCTGAGATCGATATGGTGGAACATTGGTGGACCACAGCAGATACTGATCAACAAGGTGGGGTAAGAATAGGTAAAACAATATGAAAAATAGACTGATAACATAGGGACTGCATCATAGTTATATGTAAAGCAGAGCCATCTAGTGAGGAGAGTGGGAACAGCATAAATAAGTAGAAGTAGGAGAAATACTAGGGCCAAGCTAACTATAAAGGCTTAGGTTAGTCCAGTGATCCCCAACCAGTGGCTCATGAATGACTTGTCCCTAACTAACCCCTCGGATGTTGCTCTCAGTGGCCTCAAAGCGGGTGATTATTTTTGAATTTCTGACTTGGAGGCAAGTTTTGGTTGCGTGAAAACCAGGTGCCCTGTAGGCTGCAGCCCACATAGGGGCCACCAATTAGGGATGCACCGAATCCACTATTTTGGATTCGGCCGAACCCCCGAATCCTTCGTGAAAGATTCGGCCGAATACCGAACCGAATCCGAACCCTAATTTGCATATGCAAATTAGGGGTTGGAAGGGGAAAATTTTTTTACTTCCTTATTTTGTGACAAAAAGTCACGCGATTGCCCTCCCTGCCCCTAAAATTAGGATTTGGATTCGGTTCAGCCGGCAGAAGGATTCGGCCGAATCCGAATCCTGCTGAAAAAGGCCGAATCCTGGCCGAATCCCGAACCGAATCCTAGATTCGGTGCATCCCTACTACCAATAGACAGTAACCACTCATATTTGGCACCCCCAGATACTAGTGTTGCTCCCCAACTCTTTTTATATTTGAATGTGGCTCATTGGTAAAAAAATGGTTGGAGAACCCTGGGCTAGTCCATATATTCATTCCTGACCAGACTGTATGATCATCATTCCGTGGGTGTAAAAAAAATTTCGGCTTGATTCGCTGCAAAAATGATGCCCATGGACTTGTATGGCATCATGCATCAAAAAAAAAGCAGCTCGTCGAAAAAATTTTCCGCGCGACAAAAACTTTTTTGACACCCATAGACTTTAATGGGTGTGGCGACATTTCGCAGGCGGCAAATTTTTGCCGAAATGAAACGGGTCGAATTCGCCCATCCCTAATAACGAGTTGAACAGACCAGTAGTTCGATGGTCGTGATCTTCTGAGAAACCTGTAGTGCTCAAAAACCTAGAACTACTTGAAGAACATGGGCAAAATTGTCACCTCTGAAAGCTTAGTTAAAAACTGGCAGCTAGATAGTCTTCATGAACAGAAGAATGGCTTTAAGAAGAAATGTAAACCTTCAATACAAATGAATATGAAATTGGCAAGAGTTTTTGCAATGCTGCAATATTTTGTTTTTTTGTCTTTTCGTTTGTTTCCAAGCTATTCAAAACAAGAAAACTGTAGAGCAGGCACTCGAGTAAAGGAAATCTTCCACCAGGTAGTAGATATAAGTAAAAATGTTTATTATATCAACACTTAGGGGCCGATTCACTAAATTCGAGTGAAGGGTTCGAATTAAAAAAACTTCGAATTTCGAAGTTTTTTTTGGGCTACTTCGACCATCGAATGGGCTACTTCGACCTTCGACTACGACTTCGAATCGAAGGATTCGAACTAAAAATCGTTCGACTATTCGACCATTCGATAGTCGAAGTACTGTCCCTTTAAGAAAAACTTCGACCCCCTACTTCGGCAGCTAAAAGCTACCGAAGTCAATGTTAGCCTATGGGGAAGGTCCCCATAGGCTTGCCTGGGATTTTTTGATCGAAGAATTTTCCTTCGATCGTTGGATTAAAATCCTTCGAATCGTTCGATTCGAAGGATTTAATCGTTCGATCGAATGAAAAATCCTTTGATCGATCAAAATCGTTCGACTTCGATATTCAAAGTCGAACGATTTTAGTTCCTAGTCGAATATCGAGGGTTAATTAACCCTCGATATTCGACCCTTCGTGAATCGGCCCCTTAGGGGCAGATTTACATAGGGTCGAATATCGAGGGTTTATTAACCCGAGATATTCGACTGTCGAAGTTAAATCTTTAATGCTATTCGTTCGATCGAATGATCAAAGGAAAAATCGTTCGATTAAATCCTTCAAATCGAACAATTCAAAGGATTTTAATCCATTGATCGAACAATTTTTCTTCGACCAAAAAATACTTAGAATGCCTATGGGACCTACCCCATAGGCTAACATTAACTTCGGTAGCTTTTAGGTGGCGAACTAGGGGGTCAAAGTTTTTTCTTAAAGAGACAGTAGTTTGACTATCGAATGGTTGAATAGTCGAACGATTTTTAGTTTGAATCGTTCGATTCAAAGTCGAAGGTCGTAGTCGAAGGTCGAAGTAGCCCATTCGATGGTCGAAGTAGCCAGAAAAACATTCGAAATTCAAAGTTTTTATCCTCTATTCCTTCACTCGAGCTAAGTAAATGGGCTCATAAGTCATAGGCTGTTTCCAAGTTTTTAACACATTTTGCACCGCCAATCTGATGAATCTGAAAAAACAGTGCCACCTGCAATTATTTTGGGCAGTGTGAGCAGAGAATGTTTCTCTGTTCACCAAAATTAAATTAGCAAGAAAGGATGAGCCAACAGCAGAGCAACATCACTTTCCTTTTCTCAGGAATCTAATTTTCCACCAACTGTGCAAAACGTAATGCATCGGCACATTTTTTATAATGTTGATATTCTATAGGATTTTTTTTTTTTATTTTATCTAAGTTTTTACAGGTGTGTTAAACCACAACATTCTGAGAAACATTAAGCTGATATGTTCTGTTTGGTAAGAGAGGAATCAGACTGATAAGCTCAACTAATCCCTGGCAACCAGGGATCATTTGGAAGCTGAATTGAGTCATAGCTTTTCTTTATTTCTCTCACAAAGCTTCTACATTTGGCCTTAACAAACTTGAAAAAAAAAGTCCTTGATAGAAGAGGACTCGATAGACTCAGTGTAGAAGGCAACGCTGCATGTTCAGCAAGCCCAAGAGGACCTCAATGTTGAGTGTGAACAATATATGCCTGTAGGCTGCTCTCTAAGGAGGTTCTTGGGAAGGGCATGCTCATCGCTGCAGCACATCAGGGATTTGGCACTTAAATCACATTTATACATACACAGGTTCCATGAGTGGTCTCTTATATATATACTGTACATGCACTTCATACTCACACCCCATAGTAGCAAAGTCAAGGGACAGATGCACAGTAACCCACAATGCACAAAAAGAAGGAAACTTGCTCTGTATTTTAGAGTCACTTCATTGTTGGGAAACAGAACAGGTAAGCCCTGGAGCTATAAGCGCAGGGGCTGCATGAGAAGGATCCGAATTACCAGTGAGATTTCACTGGTTTATGTTTAGAGACTGGCAGAATCAGATGTAGCTGTGATTGGGGGAGAAGGAATATGTCAGGCAGGGTTTCCAGATTTACATTTCAAAACCAGATAAAGACTATCAAGAAACTAGCCAAAAAGTAGCCCAAAAACAGCCCAAATAAAGTGAATATTTATGCTGGGCAACACATCCAAGAAATGTTTTACATTGAAATGAAGTTTCTCGAGAAGCAAACTCTGAAATGAATTGAGATTGCTGGATTACCACTTTTACCAATGTAGTCCGTGAGCAGACAAATCCCTCTGTTGGACAGAACAGATTCACACTACACAGAGCGAGCCGCAAAACTCTTCATTATGCCTTATCACACCTTCATGCATTTCTCTTGTTTCATGAATAAATTATGTTTTCGAAATTCCTTAACACATTTATGATAGTCATTAAAGTGTTCTCCATGGCAAAGCTTGGTTTTCTAATCAAAAAATAATTGTATTCACTCTGGTTTTTATGATTAATCAATAGATTCACGTTTCATTTCAAAATCACCCTAATTGGATGCGGTGAAACGTCCATATCGTCTCTATGTCCCCTGATGATGGAGGTAGAGTGGATCTTCTGTACTTTAATTAGGGGAGATGCTGAGGGCTTATCCTTCTGATCTTTAATGTGGGCCATCTCATGGAGATACAAACTTTCTTCCCATGCTTTCCTTAAATTATGTTTGCAGGACATTTTACAATATGTATTATCAATGCTAATACAATAAAAAGAAGAGAAGGATCCTTACTCAACCAACCTGGTGCCCAAGGCCAGTGCCATGTAGATCCCAGACTGCAAATAGTTGTTCAATTATACACATGGAAATATTGTAATTTGTTCTTCAAAGCAAAACCTATGAAATTCTGTGTGTTTATACATTGAGCAACCTTTTAAGATAGGGTTTCCTTCAACTTTGCTGGTTTCTTTGACACTATAAAAGGGCTGTGGGACAAGATAAAAAAGGCTGTGGTTAGACGGCTTACTGTAAGGAATACTCACTGCTCTGGTGGTTCTGGTTCTCCTCGGCAAGATGGTGGCCTCCAGGACTCCCTTTGTGGCACGTTCTGATGCCCGTGAGTCAAACGTGTGCAACGTCTTGATGCCAGTGTGTCAGAATGGACGCAGTGTCTTGGACACCAGCGCGTCAAGGTGCGCAACGTCAGCACACATCGTTATGACGCCAGCACGTCTGTTTGGCACTAAAACTGGCCTATTTAAGACACCAGAGCATTACAGACCTTGCCCAAATATAGGTTCTATCTTGTGTGTTCCTGGGTGTGCTTTACTGATTATTACTACTGATTCCTGTGTTTGACCTCGGCCTGTTTATTTGTCTTTGAACCTTCTCTGCCTGCATTGACCCATCTGCCTGGACTTGACTACTCTTCTGCCTCATCCTTGTCAATTACCCTGAACTGTGTTAGACTGGTATTTCCTCCTTGGTCCGCTATTCGTGGCTGAGACTTCGGGCCCCTGACACCTACAAAGAATAAAGTTTTAGGCAAGACTGGAAGTACAAGCTGAACCCGCTAAAAACGAAAACTAGGGAAATCAGAACAGAATAATATTCACGTCAAACCACAGTACAAAATGGACCTCCTCCGTTACTTATACTGTTACCTTATTGACCACGGACAAGTTTATTTGCATTTGTTCTGATGGGTAGGGATGTAGCGAACTGTTCGCCGGCGAACTTGTTCGCGCGAACTTCGACCGTTCGCGTCCGCCGAATGTTCGCGAACGTCGCGCGGCGTTCGCCAATTTGGGTTCGCGTTCGATTCGTTTGACCATTCGACCATTCGAATTCCTTCGACCGCTAAAAATCGAACGATTTCCATTCGTTCGAACGATTGTAAGCATTCGATCGTATGAAAAGCATTCGATCGAATGGTTTTGATCGTTCGATTCGAATGAAAATCCTTCGATCGAACGAAAATCCTTCGATCGATTGATTAAAATCCTTTGATCGTTCGAATCGAACGATTTTAGCGGGTGTTCGAAGTTCGCGAACTGTCCGCGAACGTTCGCATTTTTTGCCGGTGTTCGCGAACGGCGTTCGCGAACATCAAATCGCCAGTTCGCTACATCCCTACTGATGGGCAGAATTTTTAACATGCACCTTGTATAAAAATGTTAGTTGCAAATGGCATTGACACCCAGATGAGTGGTACAACATACCCTGTTGCTGCTATCCATTTTTATTGAAGCAGTAACCTCCGAGCATTTTCTGAGGTTATATAGACATTAGTGATGGGTGGGTTGGGTTTTTCCCGACCCTCAGCCTTCTAAAACCCAACCTGCCTCCACCTGCGCCCGCCCACACCCACCTACCGGCTTCCATTTATAGATCCACGCAGTCCCACCAGTTTTGCAATTTTCGGGCAAAAATCAGAAAAAAATTAAGGGGTATATTTATCAAAGAGTGAAGTTAATAGTGAAGTTCCGCCACTAGAGTGAAATTCCGCCACTCTCCATTCATTTCTATGGGATTTTTATAGGCGTATTTATCAAAGGGTGAACTTTCACTTTCACCCATTGATAAATAAATTTAAAATCCCATAGAAATGAATTGAGAGCTGCAGAATTTCATAAGGTGCCTTTCAATTGAAAAAGTTGCGAGCCCAACGCTGTAGATAACATTTGCTCCATCTGTAGTTATGTGAAATATATATCTCCATCACTTAAGGCTGTCAAGTGTCTTGGGGTTGAGAAACAAAAACAAGCACAGTGTGGTTGAATGTACATTTCTTTCATTATAAGAGTCTCGGGAAGTCATTTTTCAAACTAGTGATTATATAATTATTATAATTTCCAGCCGTGGACCAGGAGGCAATTATTCCGGCTATAATTTCTTTCTTTAGTTGAGTTTCGTTATCAAGCAGAGAGAAAATGATGGTCCTTTTTTTCTGAAAATGACTCACAAGTTTAAAAAAAGTCTTGTCTTGAGGTTGGTTTCCGGGGATGACTAATACATTTATGCCATCAGAGGATCAACTAAATGGACATAGATGTACTTTGGTCTAAATTAAATTGCATTTGCCCTAGCTGCTTTTGTATTAAACCAGTAACTTCCTTGTGTGACCTTCTCTCCCTGCAGATTTTAGTATCATCCGCAAACATAATAATGCTGTTTCCAACATCATGTTCAGCAACATCAGATTTCATTTAGAAATAACTGGTCTCAACCCTAAGCCCGGAGCTATACAATGTGAAACTCTTATTCATTCCAAATAGTCTTCAGTCGCAACAGCTCCCATAAATCCATTCTTCAGCCACATTTCCATTTAGTTACAATGTTCCCCCGTGTCCTATATTCCTTCATTCATAAGACTGTCTACTGTGTGGCTCTGTATCCAATGGCCCAGAAAATACAAATACAAAACATTAACTTTATCATCTTCTTTTGCATAACTGCCATCTCTCCCACGGGATTTAAGGAAATGTGTTTGTGATGTCTTGTTTCTTGTAAAAACATGCTGGCTCTGATCTGCAACTCTGATATGTGATTTGCTTGTCGACAAGGTATTTGTGAACAGTCTTCTATATGGAGCCAGAAAGAATCTCCTTACAGAGTAATGTAGTTAATTTGGGCTGAGAAGGAACAAGTGGCCATCAAAGTCAATCTTCCATTGTTTCTCCCAGAATCTCTAACTAAAATAATATTTTTATTAATAATAATAAAAATAACAATAATAATGATTACATACACACTTGCGGGGTTATTTACTAAACGCTGAATGCCAAAACCCCAAAAAAGTCTAAATCAGAATTTTAGTGAAAAAAATAAACAATTTCTCCGGGATTTATTATACCCCGAAGTCTGAATCTGAAAATCCGGCATCTCAGACCTGTCGAGGTTGCATATAAGTCCATGGGAGAAATCCCAAAGATATTCTGATCTGCTCTGGGTTTCATACAATATTCTGAAGATTTTGAGGTTTTCAGGCAAAAATCTGAAAAAATCTGATAGAAAATCCAAAATAGTTGTACAAATTGTTTTTTTCACATGTTTTTCAGTTTTTTTCCCCACAATTTTTTTTCCAGGAAAGTGTATTGATAAATATGGAGAAAAAAATCTGTACTGATTTGGATAGTTTTTTTTTCCAAAAATATTGAGATAAATATGGACTTTTAAATAAATGGGCCTCTTGGAGTAATTATGATGACCCTGAAAGCAAGTGCTGGAACACTAAGGGGGTTATTTACTAGACTCTGATTGTAAAAACCCCAAAATGTTGTGTTTTTTTGTATAAAATCCAAATTTTTAGTGGAGAAAAAAAACAAATTTTTCAGGATTTATTATACCTCGAGGTTGGAAAAAGTCAGAATCTGAAAATCCGGCATCTCAGACCTGCCGAGGTTGCATATCAGTCAATGGGAGAAGTCCCAAAGATATTTTGATCTGCGCTGGATTTTGTACAATATTCCAAAGATTTCATGGTTTTATGGAAAAAAATCTGAAAAAAATCTGAATTTTCAGGTGGAAAATATGAAAAGTTTGTACAATTGTTTTTTTTTCACAAATTTTCACAATTGTACAAGTTGGAGTGATATCACCCCCTCCCTTTTTCCCCCCAGCAGCCAAACAAAAGAACAATGTGAAGGTAACCAGATAGCAGCTCCCTAACACAAGATAAGAGCTGCCTGGTAGATCTAAGAACAACACTCAATAGTAAAAACCCATGTCCCACTGAGACACATTCAGTTACATTGAGAAGGAAAAACAGCAGCCTGCCAGCCAGAAAGCATTTCTCTCTTAAAGTGCAGGCACAAGTCACATGACCAGGGGCAGCTGGGAAATTGACAAAATGTCTAGCCCCATGTCAGATTTCAAAATTGAATATAAAAAAAATCTGTTTGTTCTTTTGAGAAATGGATTTCAGTGCAGAATTCTGCTGGAGTAACACTATTAACTGATGTGTTTTGAAAAAAAACATGTTTTCCGATGACAGGATCCCTTTAAAGTAACCAAAATGTGAACTTGTGTCTCATACTTCTGCCTAAACCCCAGAGTAGGGCAGCAGGATTGGTGGCAACTTTGCTTCCATTCCTAGGTTTGGACAAGGTGATATTCAACCAGGAACATGGTGAATATCTATTTTAATACTTTAAAATATTACCCCCCATTGCATAACGTTAATAGGTATGTTCCCTAACTTGTATTCAAACTATATACCCAGCTTCTCAGTAATGTTGGTCTGCATTGATGATCAGTAAATGCAGCATCTATGTTTCACAACTTTCAAGTGACTTGTGTTATTATTTCTGCTGCTGATACTGTCGTTCCCTGTACAATGGTGCCAAAGACAGCTCTATGGATATGCGGTCGATGGCGGGTGGGATGTTCATTTCACTTTGCTGGAAATAAGGAGATGTGTGGGTCTATAAACCTGAGTCAGCTCCAATTAAGCATGTTCTATGAGACAAGTGTATGGAGCAATATTGTGACACAAAAGTCTTCCCTATGCTCGGAGCATATTTTTGAGCTCTTAACAAGGGAGCTAAGTGCCCCCTGTTTCCTAGCAACCTCATCTTCACAAATATAGACTTTTCTTTCTAGACCATAGTCAACTTTAAACACATCCCCTTCAATTTTTTTTCAATTTTGAATGAGAGAGAGAGTCTGTTTTCCAACATCCCCCGAAGCAAAGACCAACTCATGGTTTGTGTGCAGAGTTGTGACACTGAGGGACCCATTTACTTAGCTCGAGTGAAGGAATAGAAGAAAAAATACTTCGAAATTTGAATGGCTACTTCGACCATCGAATTGGCTACTTCGACCTTCGACTACTACTACTATGACTTCGAATCGAACGATTTGAAGTAAAAATCGTTCGACTATTCGACCATTCGATAGTCGAAGTACTGTCTCTTTAAAAAATTCTTCGACCCCCTAGTTCGCCACCTAAAACCTACCGAGGCCAATGTTAGCCTATGGGGAAGGTCCCCATAGGCTTCCTAACAATTTTCTGATCGAAGGAATATCCTTCGATCGATGGATTAAAATCCTTTGAATCGTTCGATCGAACGATTATTCCTTCGATCGTTCGTTGTAGGAATAGCGCTAAATCCTTCGATATTCGAAGTCGAAGGATTTCAATTCGGCAGTCGAATATCGAGGGTTAATTAACCCTCGATATTCGACCCTAAGTAAATTTGCCCCCGATTGTATTCTTGAAATCATTATTGTGTGGACGTCAAATTCATTACCAATTGTAAATGCTGTTGTCATAGTAACATGTACATCCTTGCAGAATAAATGGGATTCTTCTAAAGTTGGATAATTCAATCAAAATGTTGGGGAGATAAAAGAAGTTTAGTGACAAAAAATACATTGCTTCGGCTGAATTGTTATTCTTCTCCAAATGCAACCGACCTAACAAGTGCTATTGAGGTCAAACCTGATTTGTGGAAGCGTTTAAGGTGTTGAGGTTTATCTCAGATGATCAACAAAGAATAATTTAAGAACACAGCATTAATCGTAAAAGGCACATGTAGATCTCAGGATGTATCAGCAGCAAGATTCAGCCTAACTCAGCTCAAACAATGGGATGAAGACTGAAACCTGTCAATTTTTGGAAATTGACTTTAGGGTATCCAGGGTTATTTCTTGGATCCACTTCTATATTATTATATTTTTGGGGGGATAGTAACCATTGAACTGCACTTTAGACTCAACTTGTCTGTGTAATAACTGAATTTCACAAGAAGACATTGACTATTTAATAGACATGTTATGTTATAACTGAAATTAATTATGGAAAGATGAGAGAGGACTTCTCTCATGGATCTGTTGAGCAGAAACATACATAAAATCATTCATTTTAGTGCAGTGGATCCCAAACTGTGGTCATGAAACAATGGAAGGAGGCCCAGCCTGAAGAATAGTTTGGGGGAGATTTGGTAAAAAATACTTATTTACATTCATACACATTCCTGAATGCCCAGCTTGAAGGTCAATTTGAGTGAGATTTTGGTTGAACATTTATTTGCTGCCCTAGATATTCTTGGAATTTTAGTTGATACAATAATATTTTCCTGTCTCTGTAACCTTGTTATGAGTTAAAGGTGTTGTTCACCTTCAAACAATAAGTTGTTTACAGATAGATCATCAGAAATAAAGACTTTTTCCAACCCGGACTCGCCTGTCAGAGTATCTAATGGTAAGAGACGGGCAACCGGCGGGACGGGTTACAACCTGGTTTTTATGCAACCAAAATTTGCCTCCAAGCCAGGGATTCAAAAATAAGCACCTGCTTTAAAGGAGAAGTAAAGCTTAGCTAAAAAAGTAGCTAGAACTGTTGTACATTATGTTTTGCACTTCTTTACCAGCCCAAGGCAACCACAGCCCTTTAGCAGTAAAGATCTGTGTCTCCAAAGATGCCCCAGTAGCTCCCCATCTTCTTTTCTGCTGATTCACTGCACATGATCTGTGCTGCTGTCACTTACTGAGCTTAGGGACCCACTCACAATATACAGTACACATAGAATAGAAATGTCACAATATAAGGCTGATTAGTAATTAATACAGATAATTACTACATGGCAGCACAGAAACCAGTGCAATTAGCATCAGAATTTAATAATCAGCCCTGTAGCATCAGCTTATATTACAGGGGAAGCTCATTTTCTGCTGGATAATTAGTGACGAGTCCTAAGCTTAGCTTCTCAACAGCCAATCAGAGCCCACTGAGCATGTGAGTGTCACTTTCCAAGATGGTGACCCCCTGTGACAAGTTTGAAGTCCTGGATCATTGCTGCTATTGACAAGCTGAAACTTTGGCCTCGTGCAATAAGTTCACTATATAAAATATGCCATTTTTAGCAGTATTAATTTTTAGGGTTTAGTTCTCCTTTAAGGTCACTGAGAGCAACATCCAAGGGGTTGGTGAGCAATATGTTGCTTACAAGCCACTGTTTGGGGACCACTGGTTTAGAGGGCTGGTATAGTGGTTTAGAGGGAACATAAGTGGATATTAGAAAACTTAATGTAAACTACTTGTTGCAGGTCCCGATTAACCCATCATTCTTTTTGAATGCGGCCTAGGATATAACTAAAACAAGGACGGCAAATACACCTAGTTATACCTTTTTTTTATATTTTTGGTTCATAAAGGGAACCATGTTCAATAAACTGATTCCGTAAGATTAAAATCCATTGTAGCATATGCTTCAATATTCTGTTATATCTTAAAATCTGATTATATCATATTTATATTCTAATGCATTTTTCATTGGCCATTATGCAAAATCATTTTCTGTTAAAAAATAAAAGAAGACCATTAGGTTCGCCTCATTAACCTCAGTCTTTTCCTGGTTTTAATGGCAGAGCAGCAAAAAAAAAATATCAGAAAATTGCCCTTAATTAAACCTGAATGAAGAGTAGCTGGACATGAGTACCTGGAGTAGGGCCAGAATCCTATAATCATTGAAGGTGAGTTTTGTTATAGAGACTTTGTTCAAATTCAGCTATTATTTGGAAAGTCTAACATGCATTTGTGTCTCTGGCTGAGCATCATGTTGTGTGTGAAAAAGAACCGCAATAATAACAGCCATAATTAGGCATGCAGAAAGAGATAATAACATAGTGCTGATTTACTCAGGACTGGATTTATTTGATATTGTCACTAGTAGCAAACAATGACCTGGAACAGTCACACTGATGTTATTACTGAAAAGTTTGCTAATTATGGAAAGTTCATTAAAGTGCTTGCATTGGGAAATATATACAGCCTGTAGGGATGTAGCGAACTGTTCGCCGGCGAACTAGTTCGCACGAACTTCGACTGTTCGCGTCCGCCGAATGTTCGCGAACGTCACGCGACGTTCGCCAATACGAGTTCGCATTCGATTCGAACAAAAATCGTTCGACCATTCGACCATTCGATTCCTTCGACCGCTAAAATCGAAGGATTTTCGTTCGAATCGAACGATCGAAGCCATTCGATCGAATGAAATCATTCGATCGAATGGCTTCGATCGTTCGATTCGAACGAAAATCCTTCGATCGAACGATTAAAATCCTTCGATCGTTCGAATCGAACGATTTTGCGGATGTTCGAAGTTCGCGAACTGTTCGCGAACTGTTCACATTTTTTGCCGGTGTTCGCGAACGGCGTTCGCGAACACATAAACGGCAGTTCGCTACATCCCTAACAGCCTGTCACCTTGGTGGGAAGCAGAGCATGATGGGGTTAGGAAGCAGGCATCTCACTGGGCTTAGTGTAATTGGCTGAGATTGGGGAGGGATACATTTCCTTGGGGATCGGCTGGTGGGGGGGATTTTATACGAAAATAGGGATCCGCAGCTAGGTGGTTTGCCTTGATCATGGTGGCCAATGTAGGAACTATGGGCATTGGAAGCAAGTAAGGCAATAGGAAGCCTGAAAACTTGGCAGGTGGTACAGTAACCACTGTAGGTTAGGTTGGATGCGGTTTAAGCACAGTACAGGAGTCAGTTAATGTTCACTCAACACAATCAGGCAATGGTTGGAGGAGCAAGAGGCCTTGGTGGGGCTGTTAACAAGTTCTATGTTTTGGTTGGTTGGTATACAAGCAAACAATACAGGCATTCGTTATCACATGGTGGTCCAATTACAATGTAATTTTATATTATAAGGAGTTGGGCACAACGTTATTATATATGATTATCTGCAGCCTTTTCATTGTGTTACTGTGCTTAGTGTTTACTGGGGAAGGAATGGAGTGATGGTTTGGAATGGTCACGTTCAGGAGGGACGGCTGAATCTTGACACTGCCCTGGTCATGTCCAAATATGGACATCATGTGAAATGTGGAGCCTCAGACAATGGCTCCATCTATTGTCTGTGGAGATGTGAGGAACAGCTACAGTAGAGGGGAGGTCCTCTCGTTTTAGCATATTATCTGGTCTGCATGTGCATACTGAGTGCTGAGATTCCTCAAAATATATCCTATGTTTATTCACGCAAGTGAGTTGAATCTCAGCTAATTACACTAAGCCAAGTGGACTTTTTCTGTGGGACTGTAGAAGGAAAGTGTGGCTTCTGGTGTGCCTTTATCTGCAATATTGGGGCTTCCCCACAGATGAACAGTGAGAGGACACTTATGGAGATAATACATATTTCTCTAGAGTATATGAGAAGGTCACATGAAGTGTTCTTAGATACTTTCATGCCCTCAGCTTTCTTAAAGCCTTGCTGTTTTACCCAGCTCAGTCAACAGGAGTCAACTATAATCCAGCCTTCCACGTCATGCAATCACAGACGTCCCTTTAGAAGAAAAGGCTGCCTTTAGCTTCCTAGAGAACAATGTAGATAATTGTACTCTCATTAAAGGGACATTATATGTCCAATTATTGATTCTGAAAATAAATAAATAAAATCAAGGTTCTTCATGATCTTTCTCGCAGGATAAAACATGTAACCTCTATGTCTGACAGATTTTTTGTTCGGAAATGGTTACCGGGCATGCCTTCTACAGCTTTCACATCAATACAATTGTGTTGTAGAATTGCTTGTTGGCTTCAATTTTCTAACATTCTTTTAATATGACATTTCCTTTTCCCTGTCAGAGCAAACATTATAGCAGCTCCTCTCATTTTATATGGAAATGAATAAGGATATTTGTGCAAAATAAGCTGAACACTAATTACAAAGCAGTTGTAGTGACTGTATAGTGTACACATTCATTGTCAAGGGGGCAAATTCACTAACATCCGGAAATTCGCCAGCGGCGGCTTCGATCATATCGACACACTTTGCCATGCGAAAATTCGCCAGGACAACGCTAATTTACTAAAATGCAAAGTTGCGTCCAGGGCGCCGAATGATGGTGAAGTTTCGCTAGTGTTAATTCAGCAAGCAAAGTGAAGTTGCGCTACTGTTGGCTAATTTGCATACGGCGGGAAGTTAAATTGCAATGGACGTATATGTTGCAGCAAATACATTACATTACACAAGCCCGGGAAACCTTAATAAAAGAAAATAGAGTTGTTATATTGCCCGAAACATGAGCCCAGTTTATAGTTTATGTGCTATGTGAAAGGAAATGTAGGGGGGAAGCCGGGTACCCTAAAAAAATGTACGATCTTTTGCAGCCTATCACCTTGAAAAACTGAAAAGTCACCAGTGTTTTTTGGGACTATTTCAACTATTTTTTGAGGAACTCCTATCTACTCTATTGCACTTTGTCTTGTCTGAGGTGGTGAAGGCAAGTCTGGCGCAAGAGGCAACGTTCAGTAAAATCTGCATCTTAGTGAATTTGTGAAGTAACGCGAAACGTCGCCTGGCGTAAGAGTGTGAAGTAGCGCTAGAGTCTCTCCTTTGCTAGCGAAGTTATGCCAGCGACTGTTAGTAAATCAGCGATGTACCGAAATGACGTCATGCTGGCGAATTTTCACCAGCTTTAGTCACTTCGCCCTTTAGTAAATTTGCCCCAATGTCACTGAATACTCACCTGTAGGTTGTCTATGTTTTCCTTTTATAAGAATAATATCTATCACTTATGTTTTTGTTACCATTACATATGAGCAACTAATTGGGTTATTTGGAATTTGGCCATATTTGTATCTGGGATACTTGGGTATGAAGGTTTAGTTTTCTTTTGCCAATCTTTGGGCCACCCTTGCAAATATATATCAAACTATATTTAAAACTTTTACATTCCAATACAGGCATTTGCCATTAACATGGGTTCCTATTGGCTTAGTTAATGTTGTTAGCAACATATTTTAAATAAACAGTGAATTAGACTGTTGCGTGCAGTGTCGGACTGGGACACCAGGGGCCCACCCAAAAACCATTGACCAGGGGCCCACCAATTAATCTTAGACCAAGGGCCCACTCTTAGTACTATTATTCTTCCTCTCCTCACTCAACCTCTATTCTCCTAGTCTCTTTTCTTTACTATACTATAATCTATTTTTCCATCTATTTAGCCTCTTGGTTCTCATAGAAATAGAGAATGACCATGAAATAGGCCAAATCTTTAGCAGCATGAGGGCCCACTGACACCTGGGCCCACCGGGACTTTTCCTGGTATCCCGGTGGGCCAGTCCGACACTGGTTGCGTAGACTTATGCTTATGGAACATGGTATTTTACCCATGCAGCATTTTCTCCATAATTCCCACTTGTAATTGTACTTGTGTTCTTGGTGAAAATCAAGTGCAAGTTACATCAGAGTGCCATTTGCGCCACTTCCAGAGCATGCATTTGAAAACAGCACTTGCATCCCATTCACTGGGTGCCATCTACTGTGGCAATCTTAGAGCTACCACCATGTCCAGGGTGGCAGCAACTCGAGTGTTCCAGTGCAGGATTACATATTCCTTAATGAATTGCATCATTTTGTGATCCCAATCCTATCCTATTTAGATCATCCACACTTGCTGGTGCATTCATAAATGCCATAAAATAAAGTTTGCTGTAGGTATGGCTAGTGGCAGTCCTTTCTCCACCAAAGATGCCTAACCATTGCAGAAAATGTTACCAATGCCTTAAGTCTACAGTATAATTTAGAGAAAGAGTCCCTTTACTTTGTTAATGCAAGGTCTACTTTTAGCATGGATGTCCCATTAGGATATTAATCCATAAAATCATTGTTAGTCTTCTGTTCCATGGAAGATATTATTTAAATTTTGAGAAAATGTGTACTGTATTGCTATATTTAATAAACAACTGTTTCTTATGTAACCTTAACAGAATAAATATCTGAATGAAAAGAATGAAACAGGAGGGTGATTTAAATAACCTGTTTGTTGACAGTGTCTTGAGATCTACTGATCACCAGCTAAAGGTCTACTGGTAGATCCCGATCTACACCCCTGCTTTAGGGGCACAGATTCCCAAATTATAGTGGAGTAGTAGAAGGGATGCTCAGACTGAGTACCAATTGGGAAAATTTGAGGACAATATACGTATCTTTTTGCTTTTTCCTGAAAGTAGAAACATCAAAGGTTTGACTTCAACCAAAAGAGTCCAAAAACCACTGCTTTTGGGAATGACTAAATTTTTGATAGCAAGTAATTGCACATAAAGACTTCAGCTCCAAAATGTGCTGCTTTTCCAATTGGATCTTTTGGAACAGAGCTTGTGCATTGGGACAATAACATTACTAACATCTATATAAGCACGCAAGAAGTTAGCTCAGAATATCAATATCTGCTTCTGAGAAGCAAATTATCTTTTTTCAGTCCGGGCATTTTTTATGATTAAGTACCAACTTGAATCAGTGAAACTCGCTGATATTAAAAATCGGTGAGACTGGCTCCAAATGAGCGAAGCTCAATGCAATTGGGAGGATTAGAGCTGACGGGTCTGCCTGTAGCCATTTAAGCGCATATTTTGTTCTTATAGAAACCTCAAGGCTGGTTTATGCCTATTAGATTTAAGGATGATTAAGGGGCACATTTACTAATGGTCGAATATTCAGGGTTAATTAACCCTCGATATTCAACCGTCGAAGTAAAATCCTTCGACTTGGAATATCGAAGTTGAAGGATTTACCGCATTTCCTACGATCGAAGGAAAAACCCTTCGATAGAACGATTAAATCCTTTGAATCTAACGATTCGAAGGATTTTAATCCATCGATCGAACAATTTTCCTTCGATCAGAAATTTGTTAGAAAGCCTATGGGGACCTTCCCCATAGGCTAACATTGATGTTCGGTAGGTTTTAGGTGGCGAAGAAGTTGGTCGAAGTTTTTTTCAAAGAGACAGTACTTCGACTATCAAATGGTAGAATAGTCGAACGATTTTTAGTTTGAATTGTTCAATTCGAAGTCGTAGTCGAAGGTCGAAGTAGCCAATTCGATGGTCGAAGTAGCCAAAGAAAACATTCGAAATTCAAAGTATTTTTTCTTCTATTCCTTCACTCGAGCTTAGTAACTATGAGTTAAAAACAATTATTTTCTTCTAAACTTGTTTTTTTACACTTTATTTCTAATAATCAGAGAGGTGGCATCAGTAGAAAGGCAAAGGGAACATAACAGATTGCTCCACATTCCCAGAACACTGCATTTTGACAAACAGTCTGTTTATTGTATGTGTTATTCTTTTTTCATCATTTTCAACTATATAAAAATAGGAAAATATTCTAAAACATAGACTAAAATATTTTAATTGCGTTGAAGATAGAAATCGAGCAGTTTGTTAAATGCAAAAGAAAATAAATCACACCACAAATAATCTAGAAAAGGAAAACATGTTTTTTGACTTGATTTATTGAATGCACTTGTACCCCTAGGTGGGGGGTCATTTACTGACCACAGGGGTCTAGCTGGGCTCTGCAACCCACACCAAATAAAAAAAACTGGTACAAGGTGAAGAGCACAATGCCAGCAGATGCAAGATTGCCTTGTCCTTAGCCCATGCTAGAAAATTAATGAGATGTAGAAGGAGAGAGGCTCTACATGCCCCCCGTCCACTTGTCATGAATAAAGCACTGCTGAAGGCAAGAAGCAACTCTATTCATGGGTAAATACAGATATCTCTACTTGTTTTAGGAGTAGGGGAACATTGGCAACTCTTCTACCTGCAGGATAGGGCACAAACTGCGAAAGCATGGTGGAGAGTGTCGGTTTTTTGCACTTTGCAACCAGCCCTGCAGGTAATAAATACACCCTTGTGGCCAAATTGTACAAATATCAGACTGATCAGCCTATGACCAAATATCCTTTCTAATTCTATAAAAAGGAAAATCCAGAAGGCATTCCATGACCTCACCAGGACCTCCCCATATTCCACAACCACCCACGAGAACACCCTATCCCTGTGCCCCTGTAGATACAAGGTATACTCTTTCTATTGTTATGCCATTACAAAATCAGGCCCAGATTTCGAGAGAGGCAACCTAGGCCCGGCCTGGGCTGGCAAGATGTTTAGGGGCGGCAAGCAGGTTCCCCTAACAGATCTTCTATATAACTTGATGTAGACTGTATAACCCAAAACCTGCCCCCCGCATTAACCCGCTGCAGCTCAGCTTTTTTGTGTAATAATAACTGATTTATTGAAGGCATTGCAATGCACCGCCCTAACCAGGGCTCCTGCTGTGCTGTACATTGTGGTGCAGTGCAGACTGCAGTAGATCTGTTCTTCTGGCTTCCGGGCTGTGTACTTCATGTGGTGACGCCATCACGCATGCACGTGTTGTTGCGATGTTGCTTGACGCGGGCACGCCGTGAGCTAGCCCGATTAGGTGAGAGCTAGTTCTCGCCAAGGAGCAGCTTTATCGAAGTCCGAATTTATCTGAATATTTTCTGCTACAAACTCCGATCAAATCTGCTCAGGTTTTTTATGCTTATTTATTGTTAAATTTTCCCGAAACTTTGTTCACGGGAAAAATCTGATTTTCACAAATTTTTCAGACTTCTTCATTCGATTTTCACAATTTTTTCATAATTTTCACTCGAAAACTCCGAAAACTTCTGAAACCTAGCGCACATCAAAAAATCATTGGGACTTCTCCCATTGACTTATATGCAACCTTGACAGGTCTGAGATGCCGGATTTTCCGATTTGGACTTTTCCATCCTCGGGGTTTAATAAATTTTGAAAAATTTATGATTTTTTAAAAATCAGATTTTATAAAAAAATAAATCATTAATTTTTCTAAATATATTAAACCCCGAGGATGGAAAAGTCCAAATCAAAAAATCCGGCATCTCAGACCTGTCAAGGTTGCATATAAGTCAATGGGAGAAGTCCCAATGGTTTTTTGATGTGCGCTGGGTTTCAGGCAATACCCCGAAGTTTTCTGAGTTTTTGGCTGAAAATTATGAAAAAATCTTGAAAAATATTGAGATGAATTCGGACTTTGATAAATGATCCCCTTAAACTGACACTGTCACTGAAGCACTAGGCAGGCTAGCTTGTTGATTATAAAAACAAGGGACACATCTCTACATCTATATTAAAACAGTGTTGACGGTTGTTGAACTTTAACAACATACACAATCAACAAGCGTGGGGGGGGGATCACATTAGCTGGGCCTAGGGGGGAAAGAAGGGTAAATCTGGCCCTGAACAAAATAACAAAATAACAAAATAATAGTAGCTTTTCTATACTATGTAAATAAACATCAAGACTAGACCACTCAGATGTTCCTCTAGATAAAACTGAGGCTGTAATGAGAATATGGCTGCTATGATCCGGTAAAAGTGTCTGAGCTTAAACAAAAGCCAAAGACATTACAAAAGCTGATAAAATGGAACATCCGTTAATTTTCCGGCTGTGTGTTTTACAGTGGGTATAAATAAACATAGACACTTCCTGTGTTACTTTATAGACAGAGTCAACACTCATTGATCCAAGTAGTTTATGTTCTATAACAGCGCTCACTTTGTCATTTGTTTTACTGTGTGTCTGCTGCAGCCACAAAAGGACATAGAACAAAACCCTTATTAAAGTTGCCTAAAAACTACTGGAGGAAAACAAGAAATATTTCACAGAGAACACATACCCACAATTGAGTGACATTGTCTATGACAACCTAGTGGTAAAATGGGACTTTTCTGAAGAATGCTCAGGCTAATCCAGCTAAATATCAGCTACCTAGCTAGTTTTGTTTATCTTTTAATAATACTAGATATATATATATATGCCATATAGGATTAGGTTATAAGTATATAAGCAAGTAAGTATATAATTGTGGTACAGGGGTCCAAGGGTCTTCCCCTTAGGCTAGGGCCACACGGGAAGATTCAGGGAGATTGGTCGCCTGGCACTAATTGCCGCGTCTTTGAGGCGACTAATCTCCCTGAATGGCTTGCTGGTGAGTGAGGCAATTTCGAGCGAACGTATCGCCGCGTTTGAATAGGCGCAGGCGACTTTAGTGCTAGCGGGTGCAAGATACCAGCAAGCCATTCAGGGACATTAGACGCCTGAAATCTTCCCGTGTGGCCTAGCCCTTAGGTTTATATCCTTCTAAAGTAACCCTTCCTATGTCTTTGTAAGTTACCATCTGAGTAGGGAATGGCAAAATATTTCACTACGGTTGACCATGAAGAAATGTCCATTTTTGTATAGCAAAAAATATCTCACATGCTTAAAAAAAGCTCAATAAATGCCCATTGTCTTTAATTTTGGAGAATTTTCTGCTGTTTCATGAATTTTCAGCAAAATGGAACGGTTTCGATTAACCATCAAACAATTTCAGGCCATGAGTTCCAAGCTTCAGCTTTCTGCTTGAGGTAAAGCAGGGGCCCCCAACCTTTTTTTTACCCATGAGCCACATTCAAGTGTAAAATAATGTTGGAGAGCAAAATAAACATGCAAAAAGTCCCTGGGGTGCCAAATAAGAGCTGGGATTGGGTATTGACAGCTCCTATGTGGACTTGCAGTAAGGAATCCTTACCCTGGTGGTCTAGTGTTGGTGCGGCGGGGACGCCCGCCACACCGTCATCCTTCTCTGCCAGCTTCCTAAGGGGTAACAGCTAGGCTAGGGGGAGCAGGGATGGGGTCTATGTAGAGTAGGGGGTAAGAGTTTTTTTAATTAAGGGTTTTGTTCTCCTTTAAGGCAATAATTCAAAAATAAGCACCTGCTTTTAGGCCAGTAGGAGCAACTTCTAAGGGATTGGAGAGGAAAATGTTCCTCCGGAGCCACAGGTTGGGGATCACTGAGTTAAACGATTCATGCTCATCCCTCCGTTGGCCGTGACAAGAGTGTTGTGCTTGATTCTCTGACCTCACGGCATTCAATCTCATTTAACCTCCATGAGATAAGGTTTCAAGTGGTACTTGTCATTAAACATACAGTATACGTTATTGCAGTGAGCCAACATTGATTCATAGTCTGGGCAGTGTTCCTCCAGGAGGCTCAAACTACTTTTGAAGAATAATAGTCTATTTGGAATCAAGAACAAAAATGACTTGGTTTCTTTTCTCTATACGAGAAATTCTTATTTGCGGTTTGTCAGTAGTTTTAAAAACAAAGGGTATTTCTGTAGGGGACTGAAAGGGTTAATTCTCTCACTGCTGAGGAAGTCCAAGTTCTGTTGCCTATGATCTGTGGGAAGGAGGTTTTTCTAACTGACCCAGAGATCTTTTGCCCAAATACTGAGCAGAGGAAGAGGACATGGTTCTTCCTCTTTGGTCAAGGATGGATGTTCTAGGAACCTGCATCAAGCTTTTGGCAAAGATTTCGGCAAAATAAATGGAAGTCTATGGGCGACAAATTTTTCTGACACGCGGGGCAGTGCAACAAATGTTTTTTTCCGTGTGACACCCATTGGAGTCTATGGGCATGTGGCAAAACTAAGTGGCGAACTCACTAAATATAATCAAATAAAATTTCTGTACCATTTACTAAATAAACAACTTAGGGGCAGAATGATCATGGTTTCTAAAAACTCCCATAAACTCAAAATTCGAAAAAAAACTAAAAAAATTTAAATTCAGGTGAATAGAATCAACCTGCAAACTCGAAATCGAATTCGAATCTTATTCGATCGAATACAATTCCAGTTTTTTCTCAAGAAAAAAAAATTCCACCAGACGACTCCAAATTGATTGTAGGAGGTCTCCCATAAGCTAAAGCACTAACTCGGCAGGTTTTAGATGGCGAATATTCAAATTCGAATTCTTAAAGGGACAGTACATGATAAATTTCAAAATTCAAACTCAAAACGAATTTGGACTATTCCCTAGTCGAATTACACTTAAATAAACTCAAAACTAGAATTTAAAAATGTGAATTTTCAAATCTATCCTTGATAAATCTGCCCTAAGTCTTTAATATCCTCCTCTCAGTAACTTATCACTCTTCATGTTTTTTTTCATACAGAATTTGAGGTCAGATTTTGATTGACAGGTATGTAATGAATCTGACCCATTTCACTTTGCTGTGACAATTTCTTTTTTGACGCATGACAATTTTTTTTCACCTGTTGAAGTCTATGGGCGAAACTTGGCTAAACATTTTGCTCATCACTACAGGTACTGTATATACTCGAGTATAAGCCGAGTTTTTTAGCATCTAAAATGTGCTGGAAAATTCTACCTCGGCTCGGGTCAGCGGGCAGTAGCTGAGATTGCAGACACTTTTAATCATTCCTATACCAACAGTTCGCTTGGGGAGAGACTGCAATATCACACAGCGCCCTCTGTTGGTTATATGAAAGAATAACAGTGTGCCCTCTGTTGGTTATATGAAAGAATAACAGTGACTGCAATATCACACAGCGCCATCTGTTGGTTATATGAAAGAATAACAGCGACTGCAATATCACACAGCACCCTCTGTTGGTTATATGAAGGATTAACAGTGACTGCAATATCACACAGCGCCCTCTGTTGGTTATATGAAAGAATAACAGTGACTGCAATATCACACAGTGCCCTCTGTTGGTTATATGAATGATTAACAGTGATGGCAATATCACACAGCACCCTCAGCACATGGTAGTGGGACAGTGGGACAATGCACACAGTAATCTGTTTGGCAATTCTCTGTCACCATCAACTTTGCAAAGAAGTCCGGTTGATCCCTGGGGGGTCGCTTTGGCGGAATGTGCGCTGCTGGGAGACAGGGCTGTAGTTGTGTTTAGGCTTATACTCAAGTCAATACGTTTTCCTAGTAAAGGTAAAATTAGATATCTCGGCTTATATTCAGGTCGGCTTATACTCTAGTATATACGGTACCTGAATATCTAATATGTTTTCTGTGGAAGAGTTCCCTTTCCTAGCAGATATGTTAGAGCTAACTCAAATAACCAACTCCAACAAAAACAAAAGTCAATGGACTTCTTTTGTGCTGGTTTTTTTTCACGCACAATGCATTGATGTCAATGGGCGTTTTTTTTTTCTCACTCCAAATGCACTTAAGTGAATTGCGGTGGGGTTTTTTGGTGGTGGTTTCTCTGTAAACATTTTTGACGCAAATTTTTGTAGCTGTTTTGCAAAAGAACTCTAAGCTGATGGTGAAATGCAGAATTTCACCTAAATCCTTGCCTAGTCATCATTAGTCAGAATTTTTAACAGATTATATTTAGACGGTTTCATATTTTGGTGATATGAAACTTACATTAAATGTTAATTTTTCGCAATAGATGCCCTTAACCCTTTGCTATAACGCTCAACCCTATATTGCCTCACTATTTGTTGTACTCAGCTTTTTTTGGCTTAGAATGACTGGTGCCTAATGATTTCTCAAAGTACAGGTATGGGACCTGTTATGCAGAATGCTTGGGACCTGGGGGTTTCTGGATAACAGATTTTTCTGCAATTTGGTTCTTCATACCTTAAGTCTACTAGAAAATCATGTAAACATTAAATATACCCAACAGGCTGGTTTTGCTTCCAATAAGGATTAATTATATCTTAGTTGGGATCATATACAAGCTACTGTTTTATTATTACAGAGAAAAAGGAAATCATTTTTATAAATTTGGATTATTTGATTATAATGAAGTCTAAGGGAGACGGCCTTTCCATAATTCAGAGCTTTCTGGATAACGTGTTTCTGGATAATGGATACCTGTACTTTGAGTACAGCTTCCTAATACTTTTTTCTCCACTACATTGTGAGGACCTAGCTAAGAGAGGGTTGAAACGTAACATGGTTCTACTAGTCCGCTCCCTCCCTTCTACCTGTTACATTTCCAAGAACAGACAATAAAACCAGGAACAATCCTTGTTAATTAGGTAGAACAAGTGTCTACATTATTGTTTTGTCAATGAAAACATGCAAATACTTGCTTCCCTGGGTGGTATATACAAGCATGCCCCAAAAGTCTTTAAAATTTTGCCTTGAAAAGCAAATAATTAGTAATGGGCGAATCTGTGCAGTTTCGCCAAAATATTAGAGAATTTACAATGAAATTTGCGAAACGTAAAAAAATTTGCAAATTGCATTGAAGTCAAAGGGCGTTAAAATAAGACTATTTGGTCCAAATGCATTAAAGTCAATGGGCGTCCGGATGATGCGCAGCAATTTTTATGCGTGCAACAATTTTGACAAGCGAATTGTCGCTACAGTTTGTAGCAACATGCAGAAATCGACGAATTTGTACCATTTCACTGAAAAATGCACGCATTTCCTGCGAAATTTGCAAAACGTGAAAAATTCATGAAATGAGAATTTTGATGCTGGCGTAAATTTTTGGCCATCAAAATTGACACCGTTGACAATTTGATGTGCATCAAAGTCAAGGATGCAAACTAAAGTAAAAAAAACTTTGATGCCGGCGAATTTTCACCTGTGAATTTCACGGGAAATTCACAAGTTTATTTGGCGGTGGTGAAACGGGCAAATTCGCTCATCATTGGCCGCAAATTAGTGTCTGGCGAATTTATACACCCATCACTACAAATAATAGCTATGGGAGATAAAAAAGATGTTAAAATGTACAAACCCGCCCAGTGTCGGACTGGCCCGACGGGACACCGGGAAAATACCCGGTGGGCCCCGACCCTCATGGGCCGGGCCAGAACCCCTCTCTAAATATTTCTATTTTAAAAAAATTATCGGCGTTGAGCAGCACCGCCTGCGCATGCGCACCGAGCAGCTTCCTTGCTGAGCCGGCGCGTCACAGTGGGGGGACGGGTGGCCGGAGGGGGGCCCTCTGCAACAGTCCCGGTGGGCCCCAGTCCCCCCAGTCCGAGCCTGAACCCGCCCAATCTTTTTTGTTCATCTCTATTAATGCTGAGGTTTTCACTTTAGAGGACGGATGAAAACATTTTTTTTCTGAGAAATCGGAGATACCAATTTCCCTTCCTTTCAGCATATACATTAAGGCACACTGTGATATCATGTTCCGAAAATTCTAACTTAAACCACAAAAGCTTCCCGCAGCCATTCCCTGTAAAATAAATAGGAGCGCGCTGATCTGCGAATGGAGAACAAAATCTCTGCGGGCAGATGAATGTTTCACCATTTCAAAAAAGAATAGTCAGCGTTGAGTAAAAAGATTAGAGCCTGGTAAATGCTCATTTTTACGAATAATATCTAGCATTTTTAGAGCTTTGGATAATGAAGAATTTTCCAGCATTCGGCATAGTTTTCTCTCTTTTATCTAGGACTATGTGCCTGCAGCAACACACAATAAAAATAATCTTCCTGTACTTGTTTGCTGTCAGACAAAGGAATGTCTTCTTTTTGACTTCTTTGCAAACAGGTTAACATTATGTCAATACTTGTTATTATGGGATCAATATTCAAGATCAAAATACACAGAGATGTAAATTGCTGCACAATTATCCAAAGATCAGAATCTTCCCCGTTTCGCCACTCTTGTGTATTCAAAGTTTTTGAAATGTGAATGTATTGAACTGTGTTTCCCGAAATTGCTGCTCTTGACAATATAATGGCTGCTCTGGCTTCCTGCTCTAAATAATATTACAAAAATTCTTTTTTACCAACCTTGCCCAGATTTATCACTTTGTCCACGTTCTCAGTGGGTTTAGAGCTTGAGATCCTCAGCGAAATGAGGATATAAAACAATATACAGATCAGACCTTTTTCAGTTGAACTACAATGTATAAAAATATACACAGGTAAGTAGTGATGGGCGAATTTGTCGGTGAAATGCCAATTTTGACGCCCGCGCCAATTTTGATGATTGCGTCAATTCTGATGCTCACGTCAATTTTGAAGATGACGTTAAAGTCAATGGGTGTCCGAATAATGTTGACACGCAACAGTTTCGACGTAAACCACTTTTCTGTCGCGCGTCAAAAAAATTTTCACAGCAATTTTGCGAATTTATTTGTCTGCGCCAAAAGCATCAATTTGCCACAAATTTGCGACTGCTGAATTTATTCGCCCATCACTAAAGGTAACCAAAAAGTTTGATAAAAGTTTAATTTTTAATTTCAAAAAAGTTTTTTTTTTTTTAATTTGAAAAAAGTTTTTTTTCATTTCAAAAAAGTTTGTAGGTATTTTCAATTAAAATAATTCAAAGTCATGTAGTTAACAAAAATAAAAGTTACATTTTCAATACAAATACTAATTATAATCCAATGAAAAATGTTTAATCAAAATAAGTTAAATGTATTCAATTAAAAATGTAAAGTTTTGAGTTTTAATAAATGACAATTAAAAGAGATATTTAAAAAGCTATTTTAATTGAAATAACATTTTTAATCTAAATGAAACAAAATGCTCAATTAAAATAATTAGAATGAATAACAGTAAATTAAAAATTAAAGTTTCAGTTTTCAATGATAATTTTAATAGATTATAAATAAATAAATGTTACATTTTATTTTTGTTTTTATAAAAATCCATAAAACGACCATTAAAATAATTCAAAAATTAAGAATAAAAATTCAATAAACACTTTAATTGAAAAGAAATTGAAAAAACAAACTAATATGATATAAAAAAAATCACATTTATTCAAATTAAGATAATAGTTATTTTTCTTATTTGGGAGACTCAGATTTTGGATCGCCAAGGATTGCCCCTTCTTTATATTTCCATCCATCATTTCCCACTATATATATCCCCTTATTGTACTGTATAGTAATGAGCGAATAAATTCGCCTGTCAGGAAATTGCGCGAATTTTGCAGCTGGCTAATAAATTTGTGAATCTCGGGGGAAAATTTGCCTTCGTCAAAAAATTTTGGACGTGCATCTGAAAAGTTGCTCGCATCAAAATCGTTGCGCGTCAACACTATTCGAATGCCCATTGACTTGAAATTTCGATTTTAACATTTTTTTCACGAATTTTTCGCCATTTCACAAATTCTTTTGGGAAATTCGCAAATTTTTCGCCCATCACTGGTACTGTACAATAAATGGTTATCCATTATGCATGTTGTAATCTAGTATTAGACCTTTCCAAATCTTTTTTTTTCCAAACCTTTCCTCTCCTTCCAGGAATCAGTTTTACTTTTAAGGCATTTCATGCTTGAAATGCAACTTTCAGTCTCAATAATGCATTTAGTACTCTTGGGTCTGCTACAAATGTGTAAGACTGTTATATTGTGTTATGTACAAAGGGTTAGGACTGCAGTATTAAATAGGTTCAATTATGATTTGCCGCAAACAGCAATTTGCTTGCAGGTAGGAATTACCTCTTCTCGCCGTGTTAGAAGGGTTCAACGATGGTCAATTGAAATTCACATGGATGCAACTTATTTGCACGTCATTAATCTTTCACCATGTACGAGTGGCTGTTGAATTTAATATCCAGCTGTTCAATTAAGCTGACTGTACACATTTGTTTGAAAATTAAACTAGTGAGAAAAGGAAAGTCTTGTGAGATTGCTCTACCCATTAAGGGGTTGTGTTCATTTGAGTTAACTTCTAGTATGATGTGGAGAGTGATATACCGAGACAATTAGTAATTGGTTTTCATTATTTGTAGTTTATGAGTTATTTATCTTTTTATTCAGCAGCTCTCCAATGTGCAATTTCAGCAATCTGGTTTCTATTACCCGAGCAACCATGCATTGATTTGAATAAGAGACTGGAATATGAATAGGAGAGGCTTGAATAGAAATATAAGTAATAAAATGTAGCAATAAAAATAAATTTGTAGCCTTAATAGCTAGCATATCTGCTTTTCATTTCAGCTGAATGGACACAGTTGGTTGAAAATTAAGCTAGCGAGAAAAGGTGCATTTGGAGCAATTAAACTATTTGTTGTGAGGGTTTTTTTCTACTTTTACTTTTTGACTACATCCCTTTTCTGATTTGATTATTGGTCCTTTTACCATATACCTGCCACAGTCTGTAATTTTGCTGCCATTATATTTTCGCTGTATTGTTATTGCTGCTAGTGATGGCTGGGCAAAGTTTTTCGGCAGGAGCAAATGCGCTGCAAATTTGCGTGGTTCACCACCGTAAATTCGACGTTGGCAAAGTTATTTGACGCCAGCGATGGAATTAACGACGGAATCGACATTGTGCCAAAATCACCATTTCGTGAATTTTGTGATAAATCAGCGAAATTCATGGCGAAGCGAAATGGGACATGTTCGCCCATCACTAATTGCTGCTAAAAGCTATCTGTTATTTCTGGAAGAAAACTACCTTTATTTTACAATTTTTTTTTGCCGGCTGAAATAAAAGCCATTTTTCTTTAAAGAGCACCTATTAGCTAAATATATATCCCAAACCAAAGGTGTGGGCTTATAGAGTTTGAACTCCGGTTGGGAGTAACAGTAGTTACAGGTGGCCCCCATCACCGATAAGGCCACCTGCACTGCGAGAGAGCTCCCTGTCCGAGCAGACAGTGGCGTAACTAGATATTACTGGGCCCCACAGCAAATTATTTTTCAGGCCACCAAAATGTTTAGAGGTTGACTTGTTTCTCCAATATTTATTGAAATTGTATATGAATTAGGGCCTTATGGGGCCCCTATACCTCCTGGGCCCCCCTGCAGCCGCAGGGTCTGCTTCCTCTATATTTACGCCCCTGCGAGCAGACATGTTTGGGGCACACGCATGTGCATAATGAGCAAATGCCGCAATTTGCTCATTATACAGATGGCATCAGAAATCAGAAGCTCATTTGCCCATGTGCTCTGACTGACATGGCCGATCACACTGGGAGCTCCCTTCTGGTGCAGGTGGAATAGCTCTGGTGGGAGGGCAATTTAAAAAAAACAAAAAAAAACTGTTACCCCCAAACAGAGTGCAAGCTCTATCAGCCCACACCTTTGGTGGGGATAATATATTTGGTCAACATGTGCTTTTTAAAGATACTTTTGCTGTCCTGACACTTAGGGGTTATTTACTAAACTCCGAATGCATAAATCATTTTTTTTTTTATAAAATCTGACTTTTAAAAAATCACGAATTTTTCGGAATTTATTAAACCCCGGGGATGGAAAAGTCAGAATCTGAAAATCCGGCATCTCAGACCTGTCAAGGTTGCATATAAGTCAATGGAAGAAGTCACAATGATTTTTTGATGTGCGCTGGGTTTCAGGCAATACCCCGAAGTATTATGAAAATCGGACGAAAAAGTACAAAAAATTCGTGAAAATTGGATTTTTTTCCGCAAAGCAAATTTTCAGAAAAATGTAATAAGCGTAAAAAAACGGAACGGATTTGATTGGAGTTTGTAGCAGAAAATATTGAGATAAATTTCAGACTTTGATAAATAACCCCCTTAGGAACCTGCCATAGGAAGTTCTTAAAATAGTGTGTGTATATATATATATTTGGGGGTTATTTATCAAAATCCACTATTTTCTGAAAATCACCAAACTCGCACGGCCTTATTCCCCGATTTTATCATTACATTTTCACGAAAAATGCTTGTGTGGAAAAAGACTCAATAAAATCGTACGATATTCTATGATTTGTTGCCAAAATCTGCTACTTTTTCGGATTTGAAGCTGAAACCTGAGACCTTTTTTTTGGATTTGATGCCCGAAAACGCAAAATCTTTGCATTATTGAACCAAACCCAATGTAGATCAGGATATCTTCAAACATCTGCAATCGGCTTCTTCATGAACTCGCCAGGTTTGAGTTGGAGTACTTTTTTATTCCGACTTTTAACTCCGCCGGGGTTTATTCTGACCAGAATAAATAACACCTAAATGTTTTTAAAGAGGTGTAGCATAATGTTCTTGCTATTCATTGTCACTTTAAAATGCCCTTTGCCTATCAAGGCAGCAAACGTGAGAAATGAGTGAAGTGGAGAGATAAGCAGAACATGTTTAGGGAGATTAAACTATCTAACCTTGTCGGATCACCCATATGACAGTGCGATGCCCTCCTGAAGTCCAACTCCTGCATCCGCAGTTACCGAAGCGATTTTAATAACACCCCGTAGACTCAGCCACTTGTAACAAAGCTTCACAATTACCAAAAAACCAACATATTAAGCCGCCTAAGCGCGTTCGGTTTTGCCTTCTCATAAGGTCATTCACATTGAACTGCTCAACATGATTGCAGCGAGACAGTAAACATATTGTCCCCAGAGCTCGGCAAACAATTCATTTTTCAAACACACATTAGCTTTGACACCTAAATCATTATTTTCTACATCTTTTTAGTAAATAGATTCCCGTCCTCATCAATATATTAATGTTCTTTTCGAAATGGCATGGAGTCTTAGGAGAAGAAAATGGAAAAACAGAAAACAATTTAAGATAACAAGGATTTTATTTCTCGGGTACCTGTACGGTTGTTGCAGACATATAGTTAGAATGGGCCATAAAAATAGAATTGAAAAGAAGCAGAAAGAAAAATTCCTCGTGTATTTGAAACGTGCAAAGATAAATGCCGTTGTGATTCTATTTACTGCTTAAAGTGAAACACTGACATAGCAAGTCTTCTGTCGACACAGCTACAAATACATTTATAGACTTGCAGAGTGTCAGGTATTGCTGGGATTCCAGCTAGGGATCTTTGGGTTTCTGGCTCGATACCTTAACCATTTGGCCAGATTGCTCGCTATGTGTAACCTGGTCTCTGAACCCCCAGCTCAGCTGCAGCCTGTTTGGCCTCTGCAGCCCCAACCCAGCTGCTGCCTAGTTGCAATAAGCCAATCAGGGCTGACTCTTCCCTATTTAAGGGCAACACCTAGAACACTCCTTGCCAGAGCATTGCATTGTTTTTCCCTAGTACTGCGGCAGTGCCCCGAACTAGGTAGTTCTAGCTCTTGCCCCTTTTCCCTTATTATTCCTCTTTGTCTGCCTGTCCTTGTCTTGTCTTGCTTTACCCTATCTTGTACCTTCCCAGCCTTGACCTTGATCTGACCCTGCCTTGCTTGTTCCTGATTTCTGCTTCCTGTTCCACCTTATACCTTGCCCTGACTTCACCTTGTACTGACCTTGTCTCGCCTGTTCCTGATTCTTGCTTTCTGACCCTACCTTGTACCCCTCTCTCGCTATCCTCGGCTCCAGTCCTGTCTTGCTATCCGCTCCAGTCTCCCTGTCTTGCTCTCCTGCTCCAGTCTCCCTTTCTTGCTCTAGTCTCCCTCTGCACTCTATCCCCAGTTTGTTCTGATCTACACCCGCACCGTCCTGTCCCATCCAGTCTGTTCCTGTCCTGAGTCACCGCCCTCTTCATCCAGCCTAGTCCAGCCCTGATCTTTGTACTCTCCGTCCTGTTCTGCACCTGATCCAGACTGACTCTTTGCCCTCATCAACCTGTTCCTGCCTTCCCTTCAAGTGTTCCCTACACGCATACAGCTCCTGCCTCAAGGACTCGCCCTTTCCCTATCAGTCTCCACAGTGCCCCCTACCTAATCCTTGACACAGAGCTGCTGAGCATTGCTTTATTTGCACATTACACACATTTTTCTGAATCTCAGGGTTATTTATAAACATTACTTAAAGTGCCATTATTGTCAAACTGATGTCTTTTATACACATTGCAACTTTTTCCCCCCAGAATTTCAGCATAAAAATGGCTGCTCATAACAATGCAACAATATGGACACCCTAACTTTCCCTAGATGCTCCTTTTCTCCCAGGCTCCTACCCCTAATCACTCCCCTACTTGTGACTGAGCTGTTGCAGGTAGGGGGAGCTAAGGCCGAGGAGCAATGGCAGACTGGTGTGCCAGGGGCCCACTAGAAAACTTTTGACCACAAGTCCACTGTTCAACTTTTTTTTCTTTCTCTCTTTATTCATTTAATTTTCTTATTGACTAAAACTTACATTAGAAACCTGCATCAGGTCGGCTACCCGAGCAAAGTGGTCAGGGTTTGAGCAGACAGTTCAGACTGAAACATCAACTGAACACTCCAAGCTCCCTCCCTGCTTAATTCCTCCGGTGATCAGCCAACAGCATCCCCACTGTGTAGATACTGTATAAAGTCATCAAATAGGCGGCACTCTGGGTACAAGATATTGATATATTGGCCTATCCAAGCAAAATGTCTCTCTAAATAACCATTAGAAGTTTGGATCAAAGTAAAAGTTTGTTATGAATATTGGTTTGTGGCATCTTGTATGTAGTATAAATATAGATGCAAACCCACTTGATTGACATTTTGGTAGTGATGTACAATCTAAGGTAAATGGATATTTGTTGGTTGGCTGGGCTTTTTATGCAACATTGTGGTTAATTAAGCCTTTACCGACACTATTTTTCCAAATGTTAACTTTTTGATAATTTGTTACCCCAGATTGTGGCTATACCTCCATGGCATCCATGGCAACCCAGTTTATTAAAAACCTCTAGTTATATAAAATAATTTTTAACACACATGCCCATATGTTGATGAGGCTTGGTTGGTTCACCAGCACGTGCTTTTTTATGACAATTTTAGGAACACGTTTTTACACTTTATATACGATTTTATCACTTATGTATATGTTTTCAATGAGTATTGTAATTGTGATTAACATTTAAATGATGAGCTTGTTTACTGACATGAATTTTTAATTGACTCTTCTCACTGATTGGTGGATGTTTGTATTTATACATCACGTGACGACCACTGGGTGCATCCTGACGACGGTTCTGAGAGAACCGAAACGCGTTGATGTGGGGTAGTTTGTAATGCTCCAATAAAAGATATACCTTTTTCATTACAACCGTGAGTGCTCCTGATTGTACCTATTTGTTCTCCTCTGAGGAGCACCCGGGACTTGATCTATTGAGGGTGAGTGCCGGTGAAGCATTTGTTTGTTTATATATATATATATATATTGCAGCAGGCTGCTCGTCAGTAGGCGTGATGCATTTTGGGAGACACTCCCTTAATCATAGGCTGAAATGCGTCAGGTCTACTGACCAGCAGCCTGCTGAAATATATCTATATCTTGTACCCAGAGTGCCGCCTATTTGATGACTTTATAAAGACAGTTCAGACTCCCTTATTGTGCGGTAAGTCCACCAGTAACCTGTCAGTATACCAGGCTAAGGTCCCTCCCACCTTCCCTTAAGGTTATGATACAATTTGCCCCCTTACCCGTCTAATTAGGCTCTGGTTCTCAGTGATATCAATTCTGGTTTTGGTTACCAGGTTATAAGGTAAGCTAACTATTTGCAAGCTGGGTAGTGGGTCTAGGTAGGGGAACACTTTGGTGGCCGAGGTGGGTTGGGTTGCTGGTCAGCGGCTCTGGGTTGGGCACAGGTTTGCCCAAATGGATTAAATCTGAAGTATACCTTCCATATTATCATATATACTACCTTCCATTTCTTCTCTTTGTTCTCTTGTAAAAATGGGGAATGGCTATGGTATACAGAAATATGGATAAACGGAGGGCACACCATTCAATTAAATATGCAATATGCAAAAAACCAAGGTCACCCCTACACAGAGTAACCATATGATCAATATACCAAACAATAGGTTTTGCACTCTCAGAAATAAAATTCAATCATAAAAAAAATCTTTTACTATTTAAAAAAACAATGTGGCAGTTTACAATAGTATTGACAACATTTCAATTCACATAGCAATGATATACATACCACCCAGAGGTTTGTGTCAAGCAAATGATACGGCTTGCTTTTCAGGTTAGATCTTACAGCTTGGGTGAAGCTTCCACATACTACTTGTCTTGAGTCTGTGCGCTGCGTCTTTCTGAAATCACTATGAGTATAGAAGCTGCATCATCGCGCTGGATGAGTCATCCGCGGAAATTACGCAGGCGACTGTGACGTCACAGACCCGGGAAGTTCGGGCGGCGCGCAGAAGAGAGTGATTGACACATAATTGGATAGGGTATTTAATTGTTTGCCGATCTCGTAGCACATCAGAATCCCCTTGACAAAGGCATTTGTGCCGAAACATTGGGGTTATTCTCATTTGTGGTAAGTATATCCGCTCCTTCTTTTTTTGCTTCACAGAAACCTCTGGGTGGTATGTATATCATTGCTATGTAAGCTGAATTGTTGTCAATACTATTGTAAACTGCCAAATTGTTTTTTTAAATGGTAAAAGATTATTTTTTGGATACCGCCTAAGTTTATGAATTTTATTTCTGAGAATGGCTATGGTATAGTCATACAAGGCAAAAGGCTAGGCGAGGGAAGGCCCACTGGCACCTGGGCCCACTGGGATAAATAACTATACTTTTTCTTTTGTTCTAAGTTGAGGGGAGTGGGATACAAGGGGTTCTCATAAAATCAGTTCAAGTTGGACGAAATGCTCAAAGAAGGCATCAGTCTTGGGTCAGTAGTTATCATACATTTTCACTTCAAACTCCTCTTGGTAGTCCAACCTTTGGCAAGGGGGCCCCTCTTAGTTCATAACAAGGTTACAGATATTGGAAAACAATGGTGTAAGACACTCTTTCAAGAATATCTATAATTGTACATACATCTTCATCACAAATCCCACCCTAGTTGAATTTCAAGCTGGACTTTAAGATGTTTCTTGGAAAGCAAACAGTCTTTCTCCCTATGCCCAACCACTAGCTTGTGAGTAACATGTTTCTCTCCAACCCCTTGGATGCTGCTCTCCTCAAAGTAGGTGCATATTCTTGAAGTCCATGAATGGAGGCATAAAAACTAAGTATAATGCCAAGCAGAGCCTACTGTAGGCTGTCAATCCACATATGGGCTAAAAAATAACCAATTACAGCCCTTATGTGGCTCCCCAGGGGTTTTGTTTTATGCTTGTGTTGCTCCCCAACTCTTTTTACATTTGAATGTGACTCATGGGTTAAAAAAGGTCGGGGGGCCCTGGAATAGTCCGTAGGGAATTTGTATTTGCCCTATTCAACTGAATGCAATTCAAAAACCTGTATTTAAATAGCAAGGGTCCTGCTAAATCATTCTTTTATAGGAAACCTAGTGAGCTCCGGATGAAATATACAAGATTTTTCCAAAATCCAACATTCAATCTCTCGTGCTGGGCCCTCGATGTAAAGTTTAATGAGGAGAAAAAAAAAAGTGTCAGATCTGTCTGAATTTTAGAGGAGAGATATGATATTCTGGATTTTAATGGCACCATCTGTCAGTGTAAAATATTGCCAAGCTGCAATATTGATCCTGTCACTTCAGGGAAATGAATGGTATTTAGAAATACGGAGAACTTCTCCTTTTGCTCGTCTCATTTGTTTATTTTCTATCTGGCGACTGATCTTTCTAAACTGACTGCTCTTAAAAAAAAAAAAAAAAAGTCATCTTGAGTATTTCGCTAAGCTTCAGTATTTCACATAAGAAGTGGATATCAAGGAGAACAAAACTCTAAAGGTGTTTTTGTTAAGATCTGATGCAAAAATATATTAGTCAGCCGTACCTGCTTCCTTGCAGCCTAGAGCTTTTTTCTAATGTTAATTAACTGTTAATTAACTTTTCGAGCAATCGCCTGGGACTTTTTAGTTACTGGTAACATTTTTCATGGGCATTGTTGTGTCCTTTTTTTATTGAACATTTGCAGCTATCTTGGTCTCTGGCCCCTCTTTGAGTAATTGCATATTGTAATGTGTCTTTATATGGCCCCCGACCCCCTCAGTGACTTCTAATATCCTTATCATTTACAGTAGGGGGTACATTATCCCTTATAATACATGAGTGATACTCAGAGTTCCCTGTATAACTCAGCCTGCAGCCTTGTGTCTTTATATGGTCACAGAACAACCCCTCAGGGACTTCTAATATCCTTATCATTTACAGTAGGGGGTACATTATCCCTTATAATACATGAGTGATACTCAGAGTTCCCTGTATAACTCAGCCTGCAGCCTTGTGCCTTTATATGGCCACAAACCCCCTCAGTGACTTCTAATATCCTTATCATTTATAGTAGGGGGTACATTATCCCTTATAATACATGAGTGATACTCAGAGTTCCCTGTATAACTCAGCCTGCAGCCTTGTGTCTTTATATGGTCACAGAACAACCCCTCAGGGACTTCTAATATCCTTATCATTTACAGTAGGGGGTACATTATCCCTTATAATACATGAGTGATACTCAGAGTTCCCTGTATAACTCAGCCTGCAGCCTTGTGCCTTTATATGGTCACAAACCCCCTCAGTGACTTCTAATATCCTTATCATTTACAGTAGGGGGTACATTATCCCTTATAATACATGAGTGATACTCAAAGTTCCCTGTATAACTCAGCCTGCAGCCTTGTGTCTTTATATGGTCACAGAACAACCCCTTAGGGACTTCTAATATCCTTATCATTTACAGTAGGGGGTACATTATCCCTTATAGTACATGAGTGATACTCAGAGTTCCCTGTATAACTCAGCCTGCAGCCTTGTGTCTTTATATGGTCACAGAACAACCCCTCAGGGACTTCTAATATCCTTATCATTTACAGTAGGGGGTACATTATCCCTTATAGTACATGAGTGATACTCAGAGTTCCCTGTATAACTCAGCCTGCAGCCTTGTGTCTTTATATGGTCACAGAACAACCCCTCAGTGACTTCTAATATCCTTATCATTTACAGTAGGGGGTACATTATCCCTTATAATACATGAGTGATACTCAGAGTTCCCTGTATAACTCAGCCTGCAGACTTGTTTCTGTATATGGTTATAGAACCCCTCCCTGACCTCTAATATCCTTATAGTTTACAGTAGGGGTTATGAATCCATGGCATGCAAACACATGCACCAAGAACCACCTTCTTCTTCCAACATTTCTTTAAACATGTATGTGTGAGTGTTCTTATGGGAAATATTGCACCAAGGAATCACAATCTCTTTAGAATGAACCCACTTTGTTCTAAGCTTTTATCTCTGTTGCTGCCACCTGAGTCAGTACAGATGTAAGTAGGTTTATATTTTCATGCTTTACCTAAGCTGACTCCGTTAATGCATTATGCCGCATTTTGAATTTTTACAGCACCAGGTGGAAGTGGCCGCCTAAAGATACTGGGGCTTGAAATTTGTAGCCATGAAAGGGGATAAAATGGGTAACGAAAACATAAAGAAAGAGACTACATTTCCAGAGTTTCAAATTCAAGTGGGTATATCAGCTCACATTTTATTTTAATATCATTTGTGAAACATACTCAACCCTTAAGATATTTTTCCCAATGAACCTGGCCGCATGGAGATTGCTTTTTAATAAATGTACATATATTTACTAGCCGAGCCTCACGCTGAACACGTGTTCCATCTGTTTCAGTTTTGTAAAAATGTTTTAAAAAAGTATATTATTTGTTCAATGTAACACACAGCAGGAAACAGATGACCAGCAAAGAGTACAGGTCTAGGAAATATAAAGGTACAAGTATGGGACCTGTTATCCAGAATGTTGGGACCGAGGGTTTTCCGGATAACAGATCTTTCAGTAATTTTGACCTTTATACCTTGGGTCTACTAGAAAATCATATAAACATTAAATAAACCCAATAACCTTGTTTTACTTCCAATAAGGATTAATTATATCTTGGATGAAGTACAAGGTATTGTTTTATTATCACAGAGAAAAATGAAATAATTTTTAAAAAAATTGGATTATTTGATTATAATGAAGTCTATGGGAGACGATCTATCCATAATTCTGAGCTTTCTGGATAATGGCTTTCTGGATAATGGATCCCATACCTGTACTTTCAGGGTTGGGTTTTAATGGGGACAATTTCTCCAGCTTGTTACCCATAGTGATTTATCACAAGTTAACTTATGAGCTAAGTTCCTCTACAATAATAAAGGTATAGGGGCAAGTTCACTAAGATTCGTAGTAGCGCCAGCGTCTGCTTCGCCGCACTTCGCCAGGCATATTTTCGCCAGCTCTACGCAAATTCACTAAAATCCGAAGTTGCGCTCAGGGGAAACGAAAGTAGTGCTAGCGTTAATTCGCCAAGCAAAGCGAAGTTACGATATCGATGCTTAATTTGCATACGGCGCCAAATTGAAGTTACAATGGTGGTATACTGTATGTAGCAGCACTACACAAGCCTGGGAAACCTTCAAAACAGCAAATACATTTTTTATTTTGCCCTACACATGTGCCCACTGTATAGTTAAGGTGCCATGAGTTAGGAAATGTAGGGGGGAAGGAGGGGAGCCCCAAAAAAATTTTCGATCTTTTTCAGCCTCTCACCTATAAAAAAAGAAACACTGCCAGCGTTTTTTTGGTACTTAGAAAAATGTTTAACTTTTTTTGAAGCTATCCCTATCTACTCTATTGCACTTCGCCTGGTCTGAGGTTGCGAAGGAAGTCTGGCGTAAAAGGTAGCGTTCAGACAAATTCGCGCGTCAGTGAATTTGCGTAGTTACGTCCGTTGCGCAAATTCGACAGGCGTAAGGGTGCGAAGTAACACTAGCGAATTTACGCCAGCGTCCGTTAGTGAATCGGCGAAATAATGAAAATGTGCTACGCTAGCGAATTAACGCTAGCGTTAGGCGCTTCGTCCTTTAGTGAATTTGCCCCATAGTGTATGTCTGATTAGATTGTTGTGAGTTATAATCGTGGGTCTCTCTGTATATTTACTAGGAAGTTGTTATGGGTTACTAGGTTTCTTTCTTTCTTTCTTCCTTCCTTTCTTTCTTTCTTTCTTTCTTTCTTTCTTTCTTTCTTTCTTTCTTTCTTTCTTTCTTTCTTTCTTTCTTTCTTTCTTTCTTTCTTTCTTTCTTTTTCTTTCTTTCTTTCTTTCTTTCTTTCTTTCTTTTTTCTTTCTTTTCTCTTCTTTTCCAATTATGTTTATTGGTATTTCAAAATAAACAGTAAGAGCAAAATCAACAAAATATTGACTTACAATAAAGCCCGTCAGTTTACAAAAAAAAAAGAAAAGGATTATTACATATCAATCCATTGAGAATAAAGCAACAAATGTCGACTGCCAACAAAAATTCATCAAGAAAAATAAACTGATGCAAAATAGAAATAAAAATAAATCATCCTCTCTACCAACCAAACAAATAAACATTTGCTAAATTAATAAACAAAAAATGAAAACACTATCAATTTATCTTGGAACAACAATGGGTGAGTAAAAAGAATCTTCATCAGAATTGTACAAGGTTCTCACTCTCTCTTTCTTTCTCTTGGACAGAAGGTTGTTTTGGGTTAGTCGCTTGGGTCTCTCTTTCTATTACTCCTTATATATGAAGTTTTATGGGTTACTAGTTTGTCTCTTTTAGTGATGGGCGAATTTGGGGCATTTGGCTTCGCTGAAAATTTCGCAAATTTCCCACGAAATTCACAAAACAGCAAAATAGCGAATTTTTCGCTGCAATTTATTCACTGGCGGCGAATCCCAGGAATTTGCCTCGAATTTGCGCCTGGAGAACAAATTCGCCCATCACTAGTCTCTTTCTCTTTTACAGTAGTTTGTTGTGGGTAGTAGCTTGGGTCTCTCTTTCTGTTTCTCTTTATCTAGGAAGTTTTTATGGGTTACTACAGCAGTTTGGATCCCTCTCTTTTTCCTTTTAACTAGTAAGTTAGTATGGGTTCCAAGGTTGGATCTCTGTCTCTCTAATAGTGTAAGGAACTTACCTGGTGGTCTAGTGGGGGGACGGCAGGGACGACTGCTGCCCCCTCAACGGGGACGCCCGTCACGCCGTGCTGCTCCTGTGCCGGCTCCCTAGTGCACGCGCGCATGCGCACTCTGATTTAAAGGCGCATGCGCGCTGACGTAATGACGTCAGCACGAGAGGCGCCAAATTCAAAAATATTTAAAGGGCATTCCTACAGTTCCTACAGTATCATTGCCCGTGATAGGATTTGTTCCTGGTGCTTTTGAGCTTGTGCTGTATTCTGTATCCTGTTTGATTCCTGTTTTTGACCCCTGCCTGGCTATTTGACTACTCTGATTTCTGAATTCTGACCCTTGCCTGATTACTGACTACCGCTTCTGATTAACCCTCTGATTGACTTCCTGGTTTGACCCTTGCCTGCCTGATAACATTTACTCTCTGCCTGCCTTGACCCGGCCTGTTCTGACTACTCCTTTGCCTAACGCCTTGTACTGCGATCTTCTGTCCAAAGACTTTGTTTTACTACAGTCGTGCCCCTTTGCTTGCCAGAACTCCTCGCCTTGCTCCTCTCGAAAAGTCCAGGTGGCATCTGAGTACGCTGAGGGCTCCTCCTGAAGCCAAAGGCGGTCACACTAACTGGTGAAGCCGAGCCGAGACCAGGGAGCTTGGCATTAGTTCTGGTTTAGGGTGCCGACCGTGACAAGTAGCTTAGGCCTTTCTTTCTGTTTCTCTTTATCTAGCATATTGTTATGGGTTACTAGGTTGGATTTCTCTTATATGTTTCACTTTTTAACTAGTAAGTCATTATGAGTTATTTGGTTGGGCCTCTGTCGCTATTTTTCCCTTTATCTTTTATAGTAGATTGTTGTGGGTTAGTAGCTTTGGCCTCTATTTCTCTTTCTGTTTCTCTTTATCTAAGAAATTGTCATGGGTTACTTGTTGGGTCTCTCAATATGTTTCTCTTTCTTTTAACTAGTAAGATGTTATGGGTTACTAGGTTGGGTCTCTGGGTTTCTCTTTATTCAGTAAATTATAATGGGTTACTAGTTTTGGTCTCTGTTTCTGTTTCTCTTGTATAGCAGGTTGTTGTGGGTTAGTATCTTGGGTCTCTTGCTTTACATTTGTCTTTCTCTTAATCACATAATTTGTTATAGCATTGAACTTGAGTCTCTCTGTCTATCTTTCTCTTTTTCTAGTAAATTGCTATGGGCTAATAGTTTGGGCTTCTCTCTTTCTCCCTATCTGAAAACTTGCTATATGCTGACTTTCTTTTTCTAGCTTGGGTCTCTTTTCTTAATCTGATCCATTGGTGTAGGTTACTCGGTTTCTCTAGGTTTCCATGTTTCTATCTGAAAAGTTGCTGTAAGATACTAGAATTAGTGATGGGCGAATTTGTGAAAAATTAGCGAAACGGCGCCGGTGTCTAGTTTTTGACGCCGGCGCCCGTTTTTTTTTTCGACACTGGCGACAATTTTTTTGATGGCGACAAATTTTTTCAGGCAAATTTTCACTGGCGTTTCGTGAATTTATTCGCTGGCGGCGAATCGCGCAAATTTGCCGCGAATTCGCACCTGGCGAATAAATTCGCCCATCACTAACTAGAATGTCTCTCTCTATCACTTTCTTCTCTATTTCTCTTTATCTGATGAGTCATTGTGGGTTTCTAGGTTGGGTTTCACTCAAACTTTTTCTATGAAATGTTTTTATAGGTTGCTTGTCTGTGGCGCTCCTTCTGTGTCAATGCAAAGGTCACAGCTATAACCTTTCAGTTATTCACTGCTTGGAACAGCTGATAATTAAAGGGACAGCAGGCAGCACTCTCTGTATGTTTGGTACAGAGCTGTCAATCTATGGGTAGAACTATTACCCACAAACCTCAACAAGGGTTTTGCCACCCAAGTGTCAGATCTCTGGCTGCCAACAGGATCCTGAAATTCACAGTTTAGGCTGGAGGACATGAATATTAACAACTAAGTAATGGGGTATTGTGTGCAGGGTGCAGAACAGGCTCAATGCACCAGTGTTTTTGCACTTTGCCTTCTGGATTTCATTCCATAAGCTCAACAGTTCCGAGCTTGTAGAATGAAACAAAACGTTGAGCCTGATTACTATAGGTATGTGGGTGACTTAAGCTGAGCCTGGAATGTGCTTGTCTATCTATGTAATATAGGACAAGAAGTGTAAGGGAAACCTGTAGTTAACTTCTGCCACAGACAGGCTCAAAGGACTGGGCTCCGTTTTACCTCTATGCACTTTGTCATTTGTTTTTAATTCAGTTCTCCTTAGCGCTCCAGCACTTGCACCTGCACCCATGTACTTTTATTCATTGCTTTTAAATACCCCCCCCCATGAACACTCCTGTGGGGCCCAGAGTAAATTGCCTTTCCCCCGACACCCTAAAAATTGCCTTGCCAGCATTAGAACTGCTCTCTGCTTCCAGTAATTAGGAGAAGAAGAGGTCCGAGCCCGCTGATTATTTGTGTTGTGAGGCAGTCTCCTTATTCATATTTACTGTAAGGTTTTCAAAGGAGCAAAAAAGTTATTTTTTTTTACATTTCCGTCAGTAAATTCAATTCATTGTTGTATTTTTTAGAAGCAGGCCATGGAGTTCTAACATAAATGTAACACTAATATCAGAGGAAATTTAATAGCACAGAAAAATCAATCTTCCTCACATGGCATACAGTGGAGTACTGGCTTTTCTATTATTTCGAACAATCACATTCCAGAAATGGCATTTTGATAATGTACCAGATGGAGTGTTTTTTTATTTGTATTTCTTTAAGCAGTGCATTGGTTGAAACTCGTCTCTTCTTCAGTCCTTAGAGTCTATAAATATTTCCTTTCTCTGTTTCTGTGGTTAACAATTATTCCTCCTAATTAGAACACCCACAAGTGTGTAATGCGTTATTTAAAAAATAATCACATTTTATTTGTTTGCCTGTTTGTGTTGACAGTGTGGAATGTCCCTATCCGGTCACCTTCATCTCGCTACTTCTCTTATTAAAGTCCTATGCTCTGCTGTATTTAGTTACTGATACAGCTTAAAGTAATTACTTGACAGACCAACGTTGTGCTGAATAATTAAATCACATACAGCAGTGTACTGGGCCCTCTATTCAAAGAATTAGATTGATCACAGAGCTAGACCAAGCTGTATCCAATCAGAGCATTAGAATGTTCACAGGGCTAGACCAACCGTATCCAATCAGAACATTAGAATGATCACAGGGATAGACCAACCTGTATCCAATCAGAGCATTAGAATGTTCACAGGGCTAGACCAAGCTGTAGCCAATCAGAACATTAGAATGTTCATAGGGCTAAACCAACGTGTACCTAATCACAGAATTAGAATGATCACCGGGCTAGACCAACCTGTATCCAATAAGAGCATTAAGATGTCGCCAAATGAGCGGATCTCTCCCCGATATGCCCACATTGAAGTGGGCGGTATCGGGCTGATCCAATCGTGGGCCCTAGGGCCCAACAATCGGAGTAGAATGGAAGCCAAACGGGCCGTCGGATCGCAAGACCACATCAACGAAAAGATGCAGCCAAGATCGGGATTTTTTAAGCTACCCGATTGGCATCTGGCTGACTTTAGAATGAGCATTAGAATGATCACAGGGCTAGACCAACCTGTATCCAATCAAAGCATTAGAATGATCACAGGGCTAGATCAACCTGTATCCAATCAGAGCATTAGAATGATCATAGGGCTAAACCAACCTGTATCCAATCAGAGCATTAGAATGATCACAGGGCTAGACCAACCTGTATCCAATCAGAACATTAGAATGATCACAGGGCTAGACCAACCTGTATCCAATCAGAACATTAGAATGATCACATGGCTAGACCAACCTGTATCCAATCAGAGCATTAGAATGATCACAGGGCTAGACAAACCTGTATCCAATCAGAGCATTAGAATGATCACAGGGCTAGACAAACCTGTATCCAATCAGAGAATTAGAATGATCACAGGGCTAGACCAACATGTATCCAATCAGAACATTAGAATGATCACAGGGCTAGACCAACCTGTATCCAATCAGAACATTAGAATGATCACATGGCTAGACCAACCTGTATCCAATCAGAGCATTAGAATGATCACAGGGCTAGACAAACCTGTATCCAATCAGAGCATTAGAATGATCACAGGGCTAGACAAACCTGTATCCAATCAGAGAATTAGAATGATCACAGGGCTAGACCAACATGTATCCAATCAGAACATTAGACTGATCTCAGAACAACCTATATCCAATCAGAGCATTGCATCTATTCAGAATTTGGACTAAATAAAAACAGATTCCCTGCCACTGATATGCAACAACCGTAATAATCAGTATTCTTTATTCATAAAGTCAATGTGTTCTTCACAGTTAGAATATTGCATTTGCACTGGCAGCACAGCATGCAGATTGCTGAGACTTCATTCTGCCAGTGCTAGAAAATGAATTTTTACATATTAAAGTTTAAGAATATTTAAATGGATCAGAGTCAAACTTTTTCCATTGGATACTGTTGGCAAATAATCCCAGCAGAATTTAATTGCTGCATGACTCCAAATAGTCCCCCACATTTTTTTTTTTACCTTTGAGCCACATTCAATTGTGAAAAGATTTGGGGAGCAGCACAAGCATGAAAAAGTTCCTGGGGTGCCAAATAAGGGCTGCGATTGGCTATTTGGTAGCCCCTAAGTGTACTGTCAGCCTACAGGAGACTCTGTTTGGCAGTACATCTGGTTTTTATACAACCAAAACTTGCCTCCAAGCCTGGAACTCAAAAATAAGCTCCTGCTTTGAGGCCACTGGGACCAACATCCAAGGGATTGGTGAGTAACATGTTCATGAGCTACTGGTTGGGGATCACTGACTTAGATCAACATTATACTATAATAATACTACAGTATGTCTACTGGTACCAGTAACCCTAAGCCCTAAATAGTGATGGGAGAATTTATTCGCCAGGTGCGAATTCGTCAAATTGCTGGCGAAACTGGTTTTTTTTTTACACCGGCGATAATTCCGACGCCAGTGACAATTCCAACGCCGGACACAATGTACCGCACACCCATTAACTTTAATGGAATTGTATAAAATAGACACGTCAAATTGTCGCTGGTGTTGGAATTGCAGTCAGCGTCGTTTTGATGCCGGCAAATTGACGCCAGCATCAAGACATGTGTTTCGCGAATTGTTCGCCAAATTTGCTTATCACTGGCCCTAAACCTGTCTTGAAAGAGTTGTAGCCAGAGTCGGACTGGGCATTGGGGGGCTCATCGGGTTCCAAACCTCTGGGGGCCCCCCACATGCATGCACTGACCCTGTCGCATGTGCACATCCCGTAAATGCCGGCACGAATGCGCAAGGTCCGACGCGCGCTTCCACTATTTGTTTTTTTTGGGAGGCCCAGCAGATCAGGAGAGGGGGTCTGGGCCTGGCGGGTGCCAACCAGGTTTAATCCCGGTGTCCCGCTGGCCCAGTCCGACCCTGGTTGTATCCGCCAGTAGAACTGCTTCTAGCTTCAATTATCATCATAATTCTCACCATAACAACCAGTTTCTGGGAATTTCCCTGGTGGCCTCTCTTCTGCACTTCCATTATTCCATACTGAATAAACAAGCGTAACGATCATCCAAACTGAGACAGAAATACTTATATACTCCGCTAGATAATTGACCCTAATTCATGTAAATAAGCCTTGTGTATAGTTCAGCCTTGTCATTAAATATTTAACAGGAACATTAACACGTAATAGATGGAAAGTTTATTGGGTTTGCAACCACGCAAAGCTATACAGAAGGAGATTGGAACGGTACATATCCACAATAATAACCAATGTAAATATAGTGTGACACCTTTGCATAGAAATACAAAGTAACCAGAAGGGAACAGGAGAAAGCCTTAATGTGCCATGGGAGGGCAGTCTTTCTGCATCACTAAGTGTTCTTGCAGTCGCGGCAAGGCTGAAGGTCACAGTATGAACACAGCGGGTGATTTTTATAGCAATACGGGGTGAATACTAACAATTGTATTATTTTGGCAGAGCACCTGTGCAAGCTATTATCCTTCGAACACCTGACAAGCATTCATTGCTAGAAAATAAGCAGTTTGAAATAGATTTTTGACAGATCAGATTGCCGGGGAATCATTATGGATAAAATGGGGAAATATGGATTTTTAAATCTCTCTATCAAAAAATACTATTTTCTAAAGACTCCATCTGTCAGAAAGCTCAGGGGCCTTACAGACGTTTTCATGATGTGTTGCAGACCAAAAGAAATTATTTCTATGCATCGCTTGCTACCAATTAAAGGAGAACACATCCGTTTTCGGCACTCAAACCAGATAGAACATATTCAGATATAATTAGGGATGCATTATGCGCCAAATCCAGAATTTGGTTCGGGATTCTGCCTTTTTCAGCAGGATTCGGCCTGGTCAAACTGAATCTTAATTTGCATAATTTGGGTCAGGAAGGGAAATCACATGACTTTTCATCACAAAACAAGGAAGTAAAAAAAGTTTCCCCACTGTTTCCTTTCCCACCCCTAATTTGCATATGCAAAGTCGGATTTGGTATCCGGCCAAATTTTTCATGGATTTGGCCGAATCCCAAATAGTGGATTCGGTGCCTACATATACTCTGAAAAAAGTGTCATGGGTGCAATCGTGCATATGCCAATAGCATTTATGTTGCCTGAGCAGTGATAAACAAGACTCATTTTTGCTTTGTGAAACCACAGAAAAATTTACAAATTGCATTTGTGTCAGTGGGCAGTTTTTCTACATGTTTTTCTTGCCCCAAATGCATCGGAGACAATGGAAGTTGTTTCTTGTGCTAAATGCATTCAAATCAAGGGCCATTTTTTCTCACATGTTTTTAGTGCGAAATGTGTTGGATCCATTTGGCATTTTTCTTGCATCAAATGCATTGGAGGGTCGTTAAATATTTGATAGCCGATTTTGATGAATCTGAGTTTCTGTCAGGGTCAGAACTAGGGGTAGGCAGAAGAGGGACCTACCTAGGGTGCAACTACAGGAAGCACTGTTGATCTTCTGCCTGTCCCTAGTCTGGGCTCTCTTGCCCCCGCCACTGTTTGTCACTGTTAACTTTATTCCCCCCATGATGTTCATGTCTAAGCCAACCAGTTGGCTTAGCCTGCAAATATATAATGGTATGGAAGTGGTATTATTGTTCATAATTTGATTTCGATTTGTCTGATGATTGGCTGATTGCTAGTGATGGGCAAATCTGTTGTGAAATTCGGGAAACGGTGAAAAATTCCAAAAAGGCATTGAAGTCAATGGGCGTCAAAGTAATTTTGACCCGTGTCAATTTTGACAGAAGCCACAATTTTTATATGTGCGGCTATTTGGTCCAAATGCATTAAAGTCAATGGGCGTCAATTTTTTTCATAAGTTAATTCTCGCAGCAGTTTGGCGAATTAACTCGGTTGCGGCGGAACGCGGAAATTCACTTCGAAATTGTGTCTGGCGAATTTAGTCGCCCATCACTACTGATTGCTACAAAAAGATACCCATTTAGAAGAGAACATAAAGAAAAGAAATAAGTAAATAGGGAATAAAAGGGAAACAAGTATATGATGGGTCAATTTTACTAATAGAGAGAGAGAAATGTTGCACTCATTGATAGTAGCATAAAAGAGAGATGGTCAGTAGAACCACTGGAGATATAGTAAGCTGTGTCTTCTATTAAGGGTTCAACAGAATCAGTAGGATTTTTATAGTAAAGACATTCTAATGTGCAAATTTTTTCTTTGACTTCTTTGATATTTTCTGTACAATATGCACTGTAGATCCTTATGAAGGTTCTTGGATAGCACTGAGACTTCAGAATAATGCACAAAGCAACAGAGGCAGATTCCCAAGCTCCTTCCTCTCCATAGATCTCCTCTGCTAAACTTCTCCATCTTCCTCCTATTATGACTTACCCATACCTGTAGAAGTAGGGTGTGATTCCTCATGTGGAAATGGCAACTGACGAAAAAAACAAAAAAAAAACAAAGGACAGGTCAGGTCAGAAACCAGGCCATGTATTTGTAGACTTTTTGCCTTGCCTAAGCCTCCACTGTCTCACTAACATGCTGACCATAAGCTTCTTCTCATTTCTCAGAGGTCTGGTGTTGTGTATATAATCCTATGACAAAAAGTCAGAAGAGGACATTGTAGAGGAGTCCAAGGAGTGTCCTTTCAAGTCAGTAGGGGAGCAGCCAGTGTAAGAGGGTATATGACACTTTGTATATTAGGGACAACTCCCTATGGGTTTGTCATTATATCCAATCTGAGATACAGGCTCGTACTTTGGTCAGTCACTCATCATAGACTCACAGCCTTGAAGCTATCAGTGCATAAATAAGGTTGATTAACTTGTTTCATTTAAACTAGAAAAGCATCAATCCAGGAAAAAATTGCTGATTGTTATTTCAGTTCAGGAAACATTTCCCCTCTTGAGTAAAACCGCCAAAAGCTACAGGTGGTTAAAATAACCTGCGTTTTGAAAAATATAGAATGAGAAATAGCTAGAAATGGAATTTGTTCTATTTTAATTGGTCACAGCAGCAAAACAACCCTGTTAGAGAACAGCACAGATACAACAAGTTCTGCAGAATCTTATAATGTTCAAGCCTAGTTCTACAAAGAGGCATCGCTGGCAGAGAACGGTGTCCTTAGATTCTCTCTCATCAAAACATTGCAGGTTTCTGACAAACAAGGCCATTAGAGTTCTCTTATGATGGGGAATACAGTCCTTGCTTGGGTTGTCCACCTTTTGAGCTGCGTTAGTCAATTTTTCAAGGCGGTTGGATGTTCTCTTTGTAGGTAGAGTTAGTCCTAATACACGTTATGGTTTAGAACCCTGGCCTGTTCTTTCTGTGGATGTTCTAGGACTCGAATGATTGAGAAGACAGTATTATTCTTTCCAATGGTAGAGTATGTTGTTCATCCTTGGTTATTTGTGACTTTTTAAATACTTGAGCAGGAGTTGGACCAAATACTCTTTGAGGGATAGGGGATAGGGTACTCATGGTTAGGAAGTTGACCTTGCACAATGTAAATGGATCTCTGATTTTCTAATGTGGAACCGGTTCTTAAGGAATCTGGATCTGGACTATACATTTATAGATAAGAAGGCCTTCCCGAATTGGGAGCTTTCTAGATAACAGGTTTTCAGCCAACAGATCCCATACCTATATATATATAATCTGTAGAAGGAGAGCTGTTGCACGCAAGGGACTCTTGTCTGAAGGTGAAAAATATATAAATTTTATTTAGATCTAAATAAAATTTATATATTTTTCACCTTCAGACAAGAGTCCCTTGCGTGCAACAGCTCTCCTTCTACAGATTTTATATATATATATTCTGTTGGCACCAGGGCATTACCTTCTTTTGAAGTGTGTGCAACAGTCCTACAATTTGTATATATATAAAAGCAATATTCAGAGATATGTATCTATAAAATGTGGAATAATGTTGCAGCACTTTCAAGGTATTTTTTGTACAGTAAAGAATAAAGAATAAGAGGAAATTTGTATTTTAACTGTTAAATTGAATTTTCAATTCTGAACATTGATACAGTGTATCAGTATATGGTAAAATGGGTCAAATTAAATAAGAAGGGGTTAAATAAAAGGAATATTGGATTTATATTAGGCATTGAGTGAGGGTTGCTAACTTTATAGGGTGCAGGGCAGTGGCATCATTCAGTGTAGAGTGGAATGAGCCAGGGGAATGGATGTGGTGGGAGTGAAGATTGGGGAGGATCCACGACTATTTAAGGGCAAGTTGACAGTTGTGAAACTGAGCAGGGTGCAAAAAGTTAAGAGGGGCTCATTTATCAACACTGGGCAAATTTGCCCATGGGCAGTTTCCTTCAACGACCAATCAGTGATTAGCTTTTTAAAGCCAGCTGTAAATAGCACAAGGAATGCTGCATTTTGATTGGTTGTCATGGGTAATTGCTCATGGGCACATTTGCCCAGTGTTGATAAATGAACCCCAGGCTTTAGCTGGAGATTTCTAGTAGATTGCAGCTCCATACTCCTGCACTCCCTGGTAGTGGTAGCCTGGTGCACAATGTTGGAGGGATCAGCACCCTTCCTATACATATGAAGAAAGTTTACACTGGCACTCAAGGCAGTGGCAAACAGGGACCTACCCTTGCTTATTTATTGTAGATGGGCAACGTTTCGGGGTAAAACCCCAAGCTTGACAAAGGGATTTTACACCGAAATGTTGCACATGTATAATAAAAAAAGCAAGGGTAGGTCCCTGCTTGCCACTGCCTTGAGTGCCAGTGTATCCTTTCTTCATTTAGCTGGAGATTTAACAGTTGGTAAGAGAAGTGGCAACCCTAGCTGGATCTTGATAACTTGTATACAGTAGGGGGAGGCAAACCTACAGTCCGTTTCACCCAACGCCTGCCCCTCGCGAATCCATCGCTGCCTCCAAAATGGAGGACATTCCACAAAGTGCTTGGCAGGGAACACGTATTAAATAAAATGGCATTTTTTGCACTTAGAACACTGCCTTGCACTTTGTAAATGAGTTCTAATAAATTTCATGATGGTGAAAGCACAATAAATTTACTTTAAAAAAAGAAAAATGGCCTTCAACTGGCAACACTTTTCTAGCATAGCCCTTAAGCTCCAAAAAACAACAACTCCTTTTTATTTCTCTCAATTCTGTGCTCAGTTGTGTCTCATCTGAGTAATGTAAGATGGTAACCTACTTATGTCTAGGCTGATATTTGCTTACTCTATGATCAGCCGCTCACAATAAGTGATATGCACACTACAAAGAATTGTGAAATGATTTAACAGTTTTAGAGAATGACAGTAGCTCTTTGTGGACATTATGCCCGTGCCAACCTTCGCTGGAGAACCAAGTGCCTCTGTGTTCTACATTTGTGGTTTTTTTTGCTCTCATGTGTTACATCAATACATGACCCTGTTGTCTCTGACTTCTTTGTAGTCTTGTTATGCCTCCCCCTTTGTGCTCATTGGGGCAAATTCACTAAGATGCGAAGTTGCCGCAGGCGCAACTTCGCCACACTTCGCCAGGCGTATTTTCACCAGCGCTCCGCAAATTCACTAAAAAGTTGCGCTCAGGGGTAGCGTAAGTTTTCGAAGTTGCACTAGTGTTAATTCGCCAAGCGAAGCGAAGTTTCACTAGCGATGGTTCATTTACATACGGCGCGAAATTCAAATTTCAATGGAGGAACACGTATCACCACTTCAAATGCCTAGAAAACCTTCAAATCAGCAAATAAAAATGTTATTTTGCCCTACACATGTGCCCACTGTCTAGGTAAGTTGCCATGAGTCAGGAAATGTAGGGAGGAAGGAGGGGAGCCCCAGAAAAATTTTCGATCTTTTTCAGCCTATCACCCATCATGTAGAAAACACGCCAGCGTTTTTTGGGACTTAGAAAAAATTTTGACTTTTTTTGAAACAATCCCTATCTACTCTATTGCGCTTCGCCAGGTCTGAGGTGGCGAAGGAAGTCTAGCGTAAAAGGTAGCGTTCAGTACACTGCGCAAGTTAGTGGATTTGCGTAGTTACGTCGCTAGCGAAAATTCGCCTGGCGTAAGGGTGCGAAGTAACACTAGCGAAACTACGCCAGCGTAGTAGCAAAAAATGCCAAACGCTAGCGAATTAACGCTAGCGTTCGGCGCTTCGGCGCTAAATGAATTTGCGCCATAGTGTCCACACTCTGCTTAGTCCAAGCCTGGAGATGAACATTACTTTTTCACACTGCGTATTAATAGATAATGTAACAAAGGGAAGAAAAGGCGACTGAATACAGAGGGAAGAATCGGAGAGATGCCAGGCTGCCGATCACAGGCATTAAGGCTTCACTCCCACTACTCCGTATGTTCCAAAGTAATCGAATGCAGGTAACACCCACCAACATGACAGAGGTGGAGACGTAGCTGCAGATGCATGAAGGTTATCAGTGTAAGCAGCTTGTAGGGAAAGAAAGTCGCAATCACACATTGTTTAATTGCCTCTTGTCTTGAATTCAAAGGTTGGGTTATTAAGCTGAAGGCAAGGTGCATGGAATATACACACAGCTCAATGGCACTAAATCTTGCCTTTCCTGAGGGTATAAAGTCAGAAATGGGAAGTTGTGGAAAGCAGATACATTAAATTTAAGAATGGATTGGATGCCTTGTTGCTAGAAAGGGAGAAAATGTAATTTCAGTTGCCATTTTGGATTGTATGTAAGTGGGAAAAGCTGGAACTAAAGGTATAATTGATGGGCATTCGCTCCTTTTTATCACTACAGAACCAGAAAGCAATGCCGACACACACTTTATTAAAACCTTGGTACCCCCTCTCACACCTATTTTGACTTGCATTGGGTAGGGAACTCAAGAATGCGATATTATGCGCGGGGTGCAGCGTGTGCAACATCTTCTCCATCTCCATTTCCCTTTGTTTCATTTGTTTTCTAAAATCAAACCTACAGTATATATTAATGTGTATCTCTTATAGAGATCTATAATCCTTGTATGAATTACTTGTACCTTAGTATTATTAAAGGGAACTTGTCATCCTAATTAGCGATGGGCGAATAAATTTGCCTGACGCAAATTCGCTGCAAATTTCCGTGTTTCACCGCCGGTAAATAAATTTGCAAAACTCCTGCGAAAATTTTAAAGCAAAAATTTCCCGGTGGCAAAAAAATTTGAACGCGCGCCGGAAAAATTGATTGCGTCAAAGCCGTCTTCCATCAACGCTATTCGGACGCCCATTAACTATAATGCCGGCGTCAAAGTTTCAAAAATTTCGGAGGAAATTCTTACATTTTTACGCAAAGCGAAACGGGAGAAATTCGCCCATCACTAATCCAAATTTTTTTTCTGTCATGTTAGTTGAGCAAAATAGACATTACTTATACAGATATTGGACCTATTATCCAGAATGTGCAGGACCTGTGGTTTTCTAGATAACGGATCTTTCCGTAATTTGGATCTTCATACCTTAAATTTACCAGAAAATCATTTAAACATTAAATAACCCCAATAGGCTGGTTTTGCTTCCAATAAGGATTAATTATATCTTAGTTGGGATCAAGTACGAGCTACTGTTTTATGATAACAGACATAAAGGAAAACATTTTTAAAAGTTTGGACTTTTTTTAATAAAATGGAGTCTATGGGAGATGGCCTTTCCATAATTTGGAGTTTTCTGGATAACATATCCCAAATCTGTATTATACTTATTATTTAAATGCTGTTTCCTTTAAATGACACAATCACAGCAAGTGTGGACACTGTTATTAAGTTGTGTATCATTACAAAATCTTGTGTTTGCACCAGAATGGGGGACCTGAAAGTGCTGAATGGAAAGTGAAAACAATTGACTGCCTCAGATATAGAGGCGGGGCAGGTAATATTTGATTGATAGCTCAGATATTTAAACACCTTTAATAACAGGTATGGATGTTTTAATAAAAAAAAAAAAAATGTTGGATTCCATGTTTAATTTCCAACAGACTTTCATTACAGGTATGAGATCCGTTATCTGGAAAGCCGTTATCCAGAAAGCTCCACATTACAGGAAGGCTGCCTTCCATAGACTCCATTATGATCAATTAATTTAGATTTTAAAATGTATTTCCTTTTTCTCTGTGATAAAAAAACAGTACCTTTTTCTTGATCCCAACTAAGATATAATTAATCCTTATTGGAGGCAAAACCAGTCTATTGGGTTTATTTAATGTCTATGTGATTTTCTAGTAGACTTAAGGCATGAAGGACTTGCATAATCCTGGACGTTGCACGGAGCACAACATAAAAAGTCTGCGTCAAGATCATAAATCCAGGACACACCGCCTTGTCAGTAAAGATAAGGACCACAATGTGGGCTTCAAATCCTCCCACTCCTAACTTGCACCTAAGAAGGACATTCAAAGTAGGGGCAGGTGCAGGTTCAGACTCGGCGGGTTCAACACCGGGACTTACCTCCCAATTGTCTCATTAATTGGCTTTTGACAGAAAGCCCAGAACAGCCGCCAGGTGCAACTAAGATACTTTGTAACAATTTTGAGATAAGCAAATAAGTAATTGTAACAATTTAGATAAGGAGGTCCCTTGGGAAAAGTTAGACTCACAACTTAAAGGACAAGGAAAGTTAAACTAAAGAAGTAGGTAGAAATGTTGTACATTATGTGTTGGGCTTCTGTACCAGCCCAAGGCAACCACAGCCCTTTAGCAGTAAAGATCGGTGTCTCCAAAGATGCCCCAGTAGCTCCCAATCTTCTTTTCTGCTGATTCACTGCACATGCTCTGTGCTGCTGTCACTTACTGAGCTTAGGGAGCCACTCACAATATACAGTACACATAGAATAGAAATGTCACAATATAAGGCTGATTAGTAATTAATACACATAATTACTACATGGCAGCACAGAAACCAGTGCAATTAGCATCAGAATTTAATAATCAGCAAACCTGTAGCATCAGCTTATATTACAGCCAGGGAAGCTCATTTTCTGCTGGATAATTAGTGACGAGCCCTAAGCTTAGCTTCTCAACAGCCAATCAGAGCCCACTGAGCACGTGAGTGTCACAGACACTTTCCAAGATGGTGACCCCCTGTGACAAGTTTGAAGTCCTGGATCATTGCTGCTATTGACAAAGTTAAAACTTGAGGCTGGTGCAATAAATTCAGTATATTAAACATGGGATTTTTAGCCCTATTCATTTTTTGGGTTTAGTTTTCCTTTAAAGGACAATTCACCTTCATTAGCTAAACTGTAATAACTGAAAAAAAGCCGCAGAAATAGGTTCAAACTTTCCTAACCTGCCAAATTTTGTAAAATTGATATGGTAATTTGGGGGTGTGGCCACAAAATGGGTGTGGTCAAAAATTGTCCCGCTACATGCGGCAAATTTTTTGGTCCCTTGTTTTATTTCCAAATGTTGGGAGGTATGCCGGGAAAACACCCAGTGGGCTCCCACTCTTCTCTAAATCACAAGTAATGCAGTCAGCACCCTGATCCACAGGTGGGCAAAGTGCAAAAAATGGCAGATTGCAGTTTTTGCATTTTTCACTCTGTTTGGCAAATGAGCACTTATGTTTCTACTAAATAGGTGTGCTGAGGTCTGTCTCACAGCACCATTTGTAAAGCTGTTGGCAGAATGACAGTCTATCAATTCTATTTCAATGACTTTGAATTAACTCCAGAAGCCAAGGGTGAAGGATTGATGTTCCCCTCCACCCATCAGTGGCCTTGACTTTAAATATAGGCTTATGTCTATTGCCTATAATGGACTGTGTGTGCCGAAGAGAGAACTACGCCACTCGCACTCCCAGTAAGAAAAAGCTGTTTGCTTGAAGACAAGATAATAATTGCAGCAATCATGGAAAATGCATGTAGCTAGGCAGTCTGCCAGTTGATTTTACAAAAATGGGAATAAAGCGTAGTTAGTGCAGAAGACGGCAAATAGTCTCTGAGAGTACAGAATGTCCCCTTCTAATTCAGGTTTCGATGTGAAGGGACAGCATTATGGGAATAACATAATACATAGCTGCACATTAGCTGCGACTATTGCACTTTGCAGGTGGAGTTTTTGGAGTTTGCTGGTAACTCTGCTAAATTTCACTGCATAACAAAGAATTATTTACACTAAAGTATTAATAGTCAATAGTGGACATATTATCTTGGTTAACAAATAATCTGAATGGCATGTATTAAATGTAACCTAATACCCAGAAGGTTTCAGAAATCGAGCAGTACCTTTTCTTACTTGAACAAAAATCCCCAACTCTCTGGATCAATCCATGTGGGTGTCAAAACAATTCTATTCGGTTTGTTTTGATGTTTTTTTTTTTGTAGCCTTAAGGCATGGAGCACTAAATTATGGAAATACTTTCTTACCTGTAAACTCCAGGTGCATAACTTCAAACTTGGGTTGGTATTTTTCTTTAAAATCTGTTCTTTAGGCGTTTCATCACTGGTGCTTTTCAGGAAACCTTGAGGGATAATGTCTGTGTTGTATCTTAGATTACTCTGATCCAATACATCATGCCTCTATCTATCTACTTGCCCTTACTGTCTTCCTGGGCAAAGTTGTTCCTCTTCCATCTTTACCGTCTCCCCCTTTTCAATGAAATATTCTCCCTCTTTCCAACTGGGCTCCTACAGTTCTCCAGGTCTCTCCCTAGTTAGGATGTGATTAGTGGATGTCCATTTGTTCATATAATTAGATTGAAAGAGTCCTAGATCAAACTACAATGCAACACAGACAGAATCGTTAAAGGGCATGTAAAGTCTAAAATAGAATAAGGCTAGAAATTCAGCATTTTGTATACTAAACATAAACATGAACTTACTGCACCACAAACCTAATCAAACAAATAATTTATGCTTTCAACGTTGGCTATAGGGGTTCACCATCTTGTAACTTTGTTATACATCTTTGCAAGACTAAGACTGTGCACATGCTCAGTGTGGTCTGGGCTGCTTAGGGATCATCATAAACAAAGCTGCTTGAGTTCTGCATGGCTGGTAAGTAAGGCGGAGGCTCCCCCTACTGTTCATAACTATGATTGTTTCCCTGCAGAGCAGTTAGGGACCATCTGACAATTCCTATCCACAGCAGTAAATGAAGGGAGAATTTCACTGCATACAGTCAGGTTTCTTATAAAAACAATACACATTTTTTTAATTAAAGTATATTGGGGATAGGTTTCTTTTTCATTAAAGAAAGTAAAAATAGGATTTTATTTTTTTTGCTTTTACATGCCCTTTAAGACTTTCTGGTTATAGAAAAACCACTAAAATGCAAGTGATGGAACACCTAAAGGAACATGTTTTGAAAAACAATTATGAACCCAAGTTGGAAGATATGGACCTGGGGTCTTTGCATAATTTAGAGAACCATTGCATTAAGGCTACAAAAACAGAAATATTTAAAAAAAAACCCAACAGGAATGTTTCCCCACCAGCATGGACATATGCAGTAAAATAATTACACTTTTTTAATCAAATAGGACACAGAAAGAAATGGTAATGGTTCTCGATATGAAAACCATGGAGAACAAACAAACTCCTTGCAGTTAGTGCCCAGGCTGGAATCAAACTAAGAAAAACATCTCAGCCACCCACTTAGCTACTGTGCTGTTCCACTAGATACATATTTGTTGCTGTTCTAGAAATCTAAGGACCTGTTCAGGTCTCGCAACTCATAGAAAAAGAATGGCTGACTAGCTTTTGTAGGAGTGGACAAGCTTTTGTAGGAGTGGAAGTAGTGATGAGTGAATTTCTCCCATTTCCCGCAAAATTCGCAAAACTACTAAAAGTTTGTGAAACTCGGAAATTGACGCCTGCATCAATGTTGGACATGCGTTCGAAAAGGTAATCAGGTCAATTTTGACGCCAGTGTTAAAGTCAATGGGTATCAGAATAGTGTGACGATTTTGACACAAGCGACTTTTCGGAAAATTTTTTGCGAATTTGCACCAGCCAAGTCTGTTTGTCCATCACTACCAATTATCTAGAAGGTTTTAGTTGTTTTTAGCAAGTTTAACTGTCCTACAGAAGGTTCTATGAAGGAAGCTCGGTTTCAGGGTCATGAGAAAAATCCCAACTAGTAGGTAAATAATATCAAGCACCTAACGCATCTAAATAGATGAGCTACCGTATATACTCGAGTATAAGCCATCCCGAGTATAAGCCGAGGTACCTAATTTTACCTCCAAAAACTGGGAAAGCTTATTGACTCGAGTATAAGCCTAGGGTGAGAAATGCATCAGCTTCTGGTCAGTTTCAATCAAAAAATTGGAGGTGCCGGCGTCTCGTTTTTGGATGCCGTGACCATTCTTGGATGCCGGCGAATATTCTTGGAGACTATTCTTGGACGCCGGCAACTATTCTTAGGCGCCGGTGACTGTTTTTGCGCTTGACCCGAGTATAAGCCGAGGTAGAGTTTTTCAGCATATTTTGGGGGCTGAAAAACTCGGCTTATGCTCGAGTATATACGGTATGTATTTCCTTCTATAGACAGTATATTGGCAGATTGCCTTGCTTCTACACAGTGATATATTTTTTCATCTGAAAGACTGTGCTTAAACACAGAGCCTCCTCCACAGATATAACACAGACTGCAGATCATTGAAGTTTACTTGCATCGCAGCTTGAAACGACAGTGATGCCGGCTCTTAAATTCATTCCAGAAATATTTGTGTCATTCGGCGCAGGGTAGCGGGCGCATGAAACAGATAATGAATGCATTTGAATGGTATTTTAAAAGTCCCCTGAGATCAGACTAGTTTTCTTTTTCATTCACCTGTCTGGCTGTGTATTTAATCCATCTCCAGGAATGTTACTAGGGGCTCCGGTCCCTCTGAGCTTTTACCTCAGAGAAAAGATTCTTCAGGGCAGCTTTGTAGAAACATTTGTTCAGAGAACAAGCAGCCATTTTCCAGCTTTTGATAATAGGATTAAAAAATGTTTCAAGGTTCACCAAATGGACGATTTATTATAAAGGTGCGCCCTGGTGAATGGGGCAAGAAACGTGTTGGTTAACTACAGTACATCTTTAACAAAAGCAAAAAAAGTAACTCTTGGTTGCATAAAAAAATCTTACCTGTATCAAAAATACAACAAAAAAATAGGAGTAACTAAAAATAGGGTTACACTAGAAATAGTGAATACAATGAAAACAAAAGCCGATTTCAGAGGACACCCAAGGGGTCATTTATTTTGGCCTGTGTACAAAGTGCAAATAAAGTGGTGGATTGAGAATGGTTTTTGCACTATACACTGTTCCTTGCATGCAATGAATTACCTCCAACACAACATAACTCAGCCATTGTTTTGTTTTATCCACTGACAGCTGACAAATTGCACACAATTAATAATGTCCTGCCAGTTCACACGAAATACATGAGATTGACGGGAAACGACTCTGTTGACTGCTTGTGTATTGACTGCATGTTGCTTCATGTTGCATTGGGTCGCACCTATTTACTAATAAAATAGTTTACAGCCAATAAAACCTTATTGATTCCAACCTGTAGCTGAGAATGGACAGACATCAATAATACCAATGTGGAATGCTTGTTGAAAGTTGTTGAATAAAATCACTGAAATGGACATTCCTTGCTCGGATAAAGGTTTTTTGGGTAACTTCTAAATCTTATTCAAGCACCTATCTGAGCATTCATATCCGACCTACTTACCTTAGTTTATACGACAACTTGCATTTCATATCATTTTTAAGTTCCATGAGATCTATATGGCCATCGGCTCCTGCAGTATACTGCTGATTGGTTGATAAAACTTGAGATCAGGCAAGATCAAGTAAAAAAATCCTCTTGAGGGATCATTTTGTGGTATTATCAGGTGACATGTCCATATTGGAATATTTTTTGAAAATGACCATATAATTATTTGTGGAAATCTTTGTTGTATAAACTAAAGGTCTGAAGGTGACAATTCCATTTTAAAGGGATCCTGTCATCGGAAAACATGTTTTTTTCAAAACGCATCAGTTAATAGTGCTACTCCAGCAGAATTCTGCACTGAAATCCATTTCTCAAAAGAGCAAACAGATTTTTTTTATATTCAATTTTGAAATCTGACATGGGGCTAGACATTTTGTCAATTTCCCAGCTGCCCCTGTTCATGTGACTTGTGCCTGCACTTTAGGAGAGAAATGCTTTCTGGCAGGCTGCTGTTTTTCCTTCTCAATGTAACTGAATGTGTCTCAGTGAATGTGGGACATGTGTTTTTACTATTGAGTGTTGTTCTTAGATCTACCAGGCAGCTGTTATCTTGTGTTAGGGAGCTGTTATCTTGTTACCTTCCCATTGTTCTTTTATTTGGCTGCTGGGGGGGAAAAGGGAGGGGGTGATATCACTCAAAAGGTGGCCATACACGGGCCGATAAAAGCTGCCGACAGACCGACTGTCGGCAGCTTATTGGCAGCTTATCGGGCCGTGTATGGGGCTCCCCGACGGGCTTCACCGATCGAGATCTGGCGACATCGCCAAACGATCAAATCTCTCCATGTATGGCCACCTTAACTTGCAGTACAGCAGTAAAGAGTGATTGAGCATGACTTGGGGCAAGTCACATGACTTGGGGCAGCTGGGAAATTGACAATATGTCTAGCCCCATGTCAGATTTCAAAATTGAATATAAAAAAAATCTGTTTGCTCTTTTGAGAAATGGATTTCAGTGCAGAATTCTGCTGGAGCAGCACTATTAACTGATTCATTTTGAAAAAATTTTTTTCCCCATGACAGTATCCCTTTAATAAATGGGTAAAAGGGAGGAGGACAGGAGGACTACCTAACTTTCTACAGAAACATCCTCCAAAGATGGTAAACTTCTGATAAACCTTTAATCTAGTATAAAAATAGACATTCTAATTACTTTCTTGAGGTATTCCATATTTGTCATACACTCATTCTCATGGCTGTTGGCACATGGTGGAACACATGGGGATCATGTCTACTTTAATAAGCGTAGCCCATTTCTTCATTGCTTGTCTTATTATATTGAAGTCCCAACTGCTTTGATGAATTGGATGCAAACGCAACTATTGACTAGGAACCCTGGAGCTTCCATCATCTTCAAGCTGGCTCAGCACTTGGCTGCAAGGATGCTGCAATTATGGGAAATGGGAAAAAAAACAATATATTGAGTTCAAAATTGCACTTTTTCCAATCCATACGTTTCTTGATAGGCCAATAATAACCTGTGGCTGAAACCACTGAATGATGCTCTTGCCTCTGGAGTAGTGATGGGCGAATCTATCAGAAACGGCGAAAAATTTGCAAAACGAATTGAAGTCATTGGGCGTTAAAATAATTTTTACGCTCGCCAATTTTGACCTGAATGACAATTTTTATACGCACGACTATTTGGTCCAAATGCATTAAAGTCAATGGGTGTCCGAATAATTTTGACGCGCCACAATTTTTATGCACCCGGAAATTTTGACGCACACCAATTTTATTTTGTCGCAGCGGATTTTTCATTGGTGAAATTTCTATGAAGTTTTGCAAATTTATTCACAGATGGCGAAACTCGAAAATTTGCTGTGAATCCATGCCTGGCGAATTTAGTCGCCCATCACTACTCTGGAGTGGTGAGAATTCTATTTTTGAGTTTTGTTCTCAAATCTTAAAGTTTTCTTTAAGCTTCCCACGTTTCCCTTTTCATTTCAAGCGACAGTACATGCTGGCTGCAAACTATTAGTTATTTTTAATGAATTGATATTTTGAAAGGCGCTTTCAGATTGCTATTCATATTAATGCGTCGCTATTATGAAGGCATGTATTAATGTGACAATGTGTTCAAGGAGAGGGTCTGTGGTTTATCTGAGATTACTGACAAATCTGCATCGAGCAGAACTGTCTTATTTCGATATATATTCTGTAGCTCCAGGTCTGAGATGCTCTTTAAAGGAAATATTTTATCTTTCTTGTATCCTAGTGGTTTCTCAAGACTGCATTATGCACCCTGATCTTACTCTTGATTTGTTCTGTCGACTCATTTGGTCTCAAATTAATTCTCTGTAACTGTTTTTCTATAGAATAACTTTACCTTTCAAAATAAATTATTTTAGCATGTAAAAACTTCTTAATCACTCTTGGATGGACAGAAAACCACTCGTTTTGTTAAACTCTAAAAATAGGAGTACAATTTTAAGTAAACATAATATTATACCTGACCTCTACTTTCCTCTTCCTCTATCATTGCTCATTATTTTACAGTATCCATATTCTGACCCTGATAGCCACTTACCTTGGGGAAGAATTATTTATTAAAATCCAAAATTGGGAATTTTCTTTGTTTTAGCCATAAATTGAGGCAAAACATGAATGTTGGCCAAGATTGTTAACTGCTGCATATTTAATTATCAAAGACAATAATGCAGAGTAATTGTGGCTGTGATTGCAGCTGTGAGTTGCTTCTACCACAAATGTGATCAATGAATCAAAGCAAATGCACTTGTGTTTTGATGAGTGTTGTGTGTGAGCTGCATCTAGGGGAACCCTGTAGCTACAACCACCCTGGACCTGGTGGTAACTCCATGATTCCCAGATAAGGTTGGGAATCTGTTTTAGGGGGCCTGGAGATACCTCCAGGTCCAGGGATTCACCAGGGTTCCTATAAATCAGTCTTCTCTGGGAAACCTAGATCTACAGCCAGGTCCAAAACGGTGGTAGCTCCAGTGTTCCTTTGCATCAGTAGGTGCAGTTACATGCCATTCATAAGAAGAAACATTGGGATGAACACATTATGGCAACAATATGGGAGTGCCAAAACATGTTTGGATGCAAGTACCTTAAGGCAAAATTCAGTCTCCATTGCATACATTGTATTCGTAGATAAACCTTTGTACTTGCAAGGTCACACCTGAGCATAACATCTGAGAAACTATGACAACTAATAAGTGAACCCCAAAATAAATAAATGAATATAAAGGTGCCCATTTTGTGTTTTAGACAGTTACCTATAGCTGTGATAAACTGAACTATTAGCCAATGCACAATACATAGCCACTGAACGTTAATTTTCTTTCTAGGCCACAGTACTTTCTGATTAATATCCCAGCACATATTTGCATTGTTTTACCATTCATTATGGCCAAGACCTTTGGCTCAAAATTTCATCAAATATTGATGAGGAATTACTAATGTAATGATTAGCCCATCTAATTACTTAGTTTGACAGGCTATTTCCTTCCCTTAAATTTACAGCACATTCCAAAGAATTTGTGGTTAGCTTCAATCAAGCATTTTTAATCTCATATCAATATTTCATAGAAAAATCATTCCAGTTTCTAATTACACAGCGGCTGTGGATTTAATAAAAGAAATTTCTATTTGTATATTTGAGCACCTTGCAAAGACTATTAAAGCACCCCAATGTTCCATTTGCTGCAAAGTCACGTTCCATTAACTCAAAGCCATCTGCTCTTAAAGGTTCCCAACCAGCTGGAAGCTCTTGAAGAGTTATCAGAGCACCTTTTATCTCCATTAGCATTTGCCTTTCATTCATAGGTATGAATGGCGAGACACACGTTTTCTAAAAGATTTTGGATCTGCTCAAGTTTCCAAATCTTGCAAATAAAGTAGGTCCATAATGTACTTCTTGTGGACTAATGCTTTAGTCTCATTGGCTTGATTCAGAAAATACTCAAACAATAAGTGTAATTTCTGCATACTCCAGGTGTGGTTTGGGTTCATACGAATCATTTAATCACCAATACATCTTCAATTGCTCCCGTGTTTTTACTGACAATGCAACATTCTTTCTCTGCACAATCCCAGACTAATTGTAGCCACAAGCAGAAGCAATTGCAGACAGCATTGGACTAGAGGGCCCAGGGCATGACCTCCCTCCGCTACCCCCGTGCCTACTTTCTCTTTCTTAAAGATGGGAAGGAGGTCAGAAGATGCACCAGCAACTTCGCACAAGAGCTCTGGGTCAGGTTTTTTCCCAATGTCCCACCAGCCCAGTCTGACCCTGCAGATAATGGATTAAAAAGCACAGTTGCACATGTGTTTATGCAAAATTTTTGAAACCAATGAACTGGCACTTGGTACAGTTATGTAGTGCAAGGGTCAGCTTTAAACGCAAGTACCTTCCGTAAATGGTGTATATTTGCATGACTTTGCAACAGCGCTTAGCCATCAAAAATAAGCCCTTGTGAATTTGAGTTGGTTCATTTTGTGGTTGCTTGACATCATTTTCGGTTCAAAAGCTTAATTTTCATTTTATTCTAGGTTGGGATTTGGTTTATGCCTTTTCAGGGGGTTCACTGCCTTATAAACATTTTCTGCATAAGGTATGGCTTGAATCCCAATGCCTGCCCTGCGTGCTTACAAGGCAGAAATCTGTTTTATGTGTTTTATTGTGCACATACTGTAAATAATTGAGGGCAAAACATAGCTAGATACGTGGAACAGCTCGTATACATCATCTATCTCTCAAGCCAGGTCTGCTGATATATTGTAGACTTATAAGCATGTCTTCATACTCTAAGGTACATTTAGGTTTTACTTTTTCCTGGGTCCTCAAAGGTAAACCAGTTATTGTGTTTTTTCTGCTCTTACCATCAGTTTATTACAACTAAGTAACAAAGAAAGACAGAGAGAGATAGAGAGAAAGATCGAGACCCTTTGTACCTGGTTTTTGACCTTTGACCTCTGAATTAATAAATTGTGCCCCTTTATACTTCCATGGCCCATCATATGAAACTTACACAACAAAAACATACCTGCCAACATTTGAAAAATGTAAAGAAAGTCGGTCAAAAACATTAGCCGTGCAGCAATTTTTGGACCACGCCCATTTAATGGTCACACCACCTAATTACCATTTACATTTTACAACAAGTTTGAACATATTTCTGGGAGTTTTAGGGCCATGTTGTATGTGTTATAACAGTTTTGCTAAATTAAGGTAAAATTGCCCTTTAAGCTGAGTCTCAGTTTTTTTCGCTTGTCTTAAATTGTTACAAATAGATCGAAGTGTAGTAACTCTAGGCTCTCTGCCAAATTAAGTTTCATAAACGTTGTTTCTTTTTCAGACATCAGTGTAGGAGATCAAAAAGAAACTAAGGCCTTTTTTAATAAAAATCAGGGACTGCAAGATGATCTGGCAAAATTGGGACTGTCCCACATAAAACAGAACAGTTGGGAGGAATGCAAAAACCCTCTTGATATAGATTCCCACCCTTTCTACATCATATTGGAAAAAGGGCAGTAGTCCTAAACTGTTAAAGAGTAATGGTCTCTTTAGATATATATAGCCAGGATCCATTATCCGGAAACCCATTATCCACAAAGCTCAGAATTACAGAAAGACCATATCCCATAGACTCCATTTTATCCAAATAATCCAAATTTTAATTTTTTTTCTCTGTACTTATAAAACAGTACCTTGTACCAAACTAAGATATAATTAATCCTTATTGGAAGCAAAACCAGCCTATTGGGTTTATTTAATGTTTATATGATTTTCTAGTAGAATTAAGGTGTTAAGATTCAAATTACAGAAACATCCATTATCTGAAAATGCCAGGTCCCGAGCATTCTGGATAACAGGTCCCATACCTGTACAGTATATATAAGAGACAGATAAATCCACCTTTTATACCCACAAACAGTCTAAAATGATGTCATCAGCAAAATATGGTCTAAACTCATCTGTTATCTTCCTATTTGCCCTTGAACATCTCTATATGTGTTTTGTGCATCCAAAACTATAATTTCCTTTTTCCTACTTTTAGTTCCTAAAAGAATTAGAAATTCTCTCTAATTCATTTTTTATTGATCCTTTCTAACAATATCACCATACATAATTACATTTCGCTTCCCCATTAATAATGCACGCTCCCGTAGCATGATTCCTTGGTGAAGTATCGATTATAATTCCTCCTTTAATGATTAGTCATCTGATACACCAGCTACATGCACTTACTTTATATTACTCTTTCATTTACAGCAAAGAGGAAAGAATTTGTGACTGACATCCATCACAAACGCCATGTAAATATTATATGTCAAAATTGTTGGCAGTTTTTATTGCCCGACTGGTGCATGTTTTTAACACAACACATTTACATTGTATCCCACAATAAATAGAATTGATTGCTTTTGTATACGCAGTTGTCTAATGCACATGTACATTTCAATGGGGTAAAAGAACCTTTATACCATTGTGTAATAAATGCGCGGATCTCCAGTGAAAATTCACCGGCGTCAATTTCTGATTTTCAAGATTTTTTCGTGAAAACGTTCGAATTTCACGATTTTTTCATGAAAGCTTTCGAATACCACGATTTTTTCGTGAACTTTCCAATTTCAAGATTTTTCACAAATTTTGCAGAAAATTCGCAAATTTTTCGGTGAAATGAAATGGGAGAAATTTGCCCATAGCTAATGCTCACCCATTCAGCTGGTGGACCCTGCCAACAATCCATTCAGGCCATTCCTGTTCTACCCAGACCTGTTGAATAGTAATGAGCGAATCTGTCCCGTTTTCATTTGCTGAAGAATTTGCAAAACTGTGAAACAATTAGCAAAACTTTATAAATTAGCAAAAAGCAAATTGGTGTCCAAAATCTTTTTGCATGCAACAAATTTTACGGCCACAACATGTTTTTCTCATTTCAAGTCAATTGGTGTTTTTTCTTGCGGCGATTTTTGTGGCTCTGCAACTTTTTTTGTCCAAATGCATTAAAGCCAATGGGTGTTTTTCTTACGGTGACTTTTTTGTCTCTAGAGAAAGACACAGATAAATCCACAGATATATGAAAACTCAGTGTTTTAAAAGCACTTTTCGGTCACAATTCACTATATTTCACACACAGGCATAAATACGCTTATATTTTACCTTGATAATTACATCTCATTCAGATGACTTGTATTATTCAATGGCAGCCCTCTCGTTTTAACAGTAGCACCACATTTATTGGCCCACATAATAATGGCTCCTTAATGTGTTCTTTAATGTTCTTTTATTCCTTAAGCATTTCACTTTATGATCCTTGACACTGTTAAAAGCAGGATCAAGAGCCACAATAAAGCCATTATCACTCCTGAGTAGGACGGAGGAGGAGGTTACACAGAATAACATGTGGAATGTTACAGTAGATTATTTGCCATAATACAAACCTGCTCATAAACTCTTACTCCAGTAGACAGGTGGAATTCCTTGATACGGTTCTTACCAATATGTTTGTTTTATTCTGAATAATGATGTTTCGTGAGGAAACTGTTGCCAATAAAAATAACTGCCTGAACAATGCACACGTAACACATTAAAAAAAAAAAAGCAAAAAGTGAAAAATGAGGGAAAAAGTATTTGGCATTATTTCTTGGATTTTGAGAAATCTATATAGTTTCACAAAGATGTAAGGGGTGGCAGCCATCAAGGGTTGCCACTTTAAACTAGAATGTCTTGAAGGGAAAATGGTACCCGTGCTGCCTTTGGAAATAGACTCTAGAAAGTCCATTACATTTGCATGCATCTGAAAAGTAAGTTGTCTGAACTCTGGAGTAAAAGCTGTTAGTCTAAACACACTAAAGAACCTACAAAGGGTCGGAACTTGGGGTAGGCAGAAGACGCACCTGCCTAGGTCATAACACAGTGGGGGCGCTGTGCAGGTGCCTGTTCAAGATTCTTCTGCCTACCCCTAGTCCAGATTACCCCCTCTGTTGCTCACTTCTCTGTCCCTCCCTCCTCTGTACCTCCCTGCTCTGTCCCTCCCTCCCTCCTCTGTCGCTTACTCAAGTCCAGACTGAGAATTAAAATAGGCCCTGGCATTTCAGGTACACAGAGGCCCAATCAGACCAAACAGAGGCCCAAACAGTCCCCACCAGCCCACTAAATACATGACTTTCTATGACACCTTACAGCAGCCCATCGGGCATTTGCCAGAACCCACAGATTGCAAGTCCGGGCCTTCCCTCCCTGCTCTGTCCCTCCCTCCCTGCTCTGTCCCTCCCTGCTCTGTCCCTCCCTCCTCTTTCCATTCTCTGTCCCTCCGTCCTCTGTACGTTCCTCCCTCCCTCTCCTGCCCCTCCCTCCCCTGCCCCCAAACTGCCCCTCTGCTTCCCCTTTGTTGCACCTACAGTATGTTATGGTGTGCACACACACATGTACGAGTGCGGGGGGCAGGGTTAGCCGACTGGGTTGCCTAGGAAGCCTGATTGGCTTGGTCCAGCACTGAGTTAAGTCAAAATAATGTGGAAATAATGTAAGGCAATTTGGCAGGTGGTAAGGACAGGGCCCCTGATGCTGTGTAACCTATTTGTCTGAATGACAGGCAAGTTAGGGAATGGGTAGAGGGCAAAGGAAAGTTCCCTATGTGTCTCCCACCACCGGCTCCTCTTGGTTAGAGATGTGCCTAATGCAGGTAATGGGATTACCTCTGTTCTCTATACAGACGTCTGCAGCCATTCAGCAAGAGCAAAATACAGTGAGAAAGGTGCTTTTTTTGGCTCTTGTCAATCTGCATTCTGCTATGCAAATGACCCTTCATTATGTTCAAGGCAAGATGCCTTTTTAGAAGCCATGTTCTATTAATTTGCACTGATGAGAACTACTAAGATTGACAGGTTGTCTGTTGGTTTGACTTTATGGCTCTAAATATAAGGCTGACTATTTAACCAGCTGTTCTGGGTGCACAGTTGGTCCCAAACACATAAATGAGCTACAATTAAAAGAGGTTAAAGTATCTCATTCTCGTTCTAGGCCACAGATATTTTTGTAGTATGACGCAAAAGGGCTTCTGTTCCATCAAGGGAGAAAATACAAGGTTATCGGTATGAATGCAGTGCTTTTAAAACAATCACTGCTCTGACTGCCAGTTGGGGTTTAGAAATTCAGGAAGGGCTACAGAGATAGGATTCAGAAAAAAGCTACACAATTGGGATTCAGAAGAAAGCTACACTTTCTCTCCATCAACTAAGAAATACTAATGGGCAGATTTACTAAAGTGGCCAACAAATCACCAGAAATCACATTCACAGGGACATCAGCAATTTACTAACAGGGATAGAGGACAATTCACTAGCATATGAGACCATCGCTAGCGCAGTTTCGTGGCCCTATCGCCAGGTGAATTTTTGCTCAGACGAACATACGTTACTCCACAAATTCCCTAAAGCGCAAATTTTACAGAATGTTACCTCTTTCGCCAAAGTTTTCCTTCTTCGTCATAAAAAGAAGTTAAAACTCTGGCGTCTTTTCATTTTTTAAAGCGGGATTGCCTTCAAAAGTCCTTAGGGATGGGCAAATTTTTTCGCCTTGTTTCGCCCGAAAAAATGACGCCCATAGACTTGTATGGCGGCGTGCGTCAAAAAAAAAAAGATGCGCGTCAAAACAGTTTCGCCGCGCGACTTTAATGGGCGTCTGCGACATTTCGCCGGCGGCGAATTTTTGGTGAAGCGAAACGGGTCAAATTCGCCCATCCCTACGAGTAACTATCAAAGATTTTTTTGTTTACATTTTTTTTTAACCAATATGAAGGGCATGCCATATTTGTTTTAGGGTGGGCTCACGTCTAGGACATTAGAGACTCTCCTTAATCTTTATTTTGCTTCCTTGGACATGTGTAATAATAAGTGGCCACTTCAAGCATTTGCACCAACATCTCTAATAAAGACGTATATATGACCTATATGTGGCGGCTCTATTCAAATTGACCTAAGCGTAAGAGTACTAACGACGTTTCACTAGGCAGAAATGAATGGTAGCGAAAGTTTGCTATGAAATGTTCACGCTGACAAATTAACGCTAACGATACTTCGCCAATGTTTGGCTGCTGAGACGCAGCTTCTCATTTTAGTGAATAAGAGTATTGGTAACAAATTTACACCTGGCAAATTGGTGCGAAGTGTGGCGGATCATTCGCTGGCGAAAATTTGTCCTTTATTCGATTCCCCCCATGAATACTAAGAAAATATTTGTTTGCGGGTTTAGCTTGATAGGGTATGTGCCTTTTAATGCAATGTCAGAATGTAACAAGCTTCTAATTGTGATAAAACATCACTTAAGGAATAGAAATCCTGAGCCAATTGGCAGCACTGACATGAATCCGGACAAAGTGAATGCAACATTCTGATGACAGCGCTTCAAATCGCTTGACATATTTCTGCTCAATAGAGACGAGAAAGAAGTTAGAGCATTACAGCTTCTCAGTTGGAATTATTCTGTGGCAACAAATCAGAAATTATTCTAAGGGTTTTCATTGCTCTGACACATTTCCTCCAATAAGCAATAAACGCTGCACTTACACAAAAATATTGTGCACAAAAGGAAACAACGAGAACCGTCACTGCAAACACAACAGGCAACATGTTGAGTGCGTGATTTCTGCTTTTGCTTTCAAATTGGCCTCACTTTGTGTGAAAGGCTATATAACTGTATCTGACTGATTAATTGCTTTCCTATTTTTTATAATCAGCCGGCATCCCATTTCTTCAGGCATACATTTTTTATTAGTGTTACTTCCTTCAGTAAAGCACTGCTACCTATGATACAGCTGGGATCTTAAAGGAGAAGGAAAGGCTAAAATTAAGTAAGCTTTATCAGAAAGGTCTATATAAAAACACCAGTAAACCCTCAAAGTAATGCTGCTCTGAGTCCTCTGTCAAAAGAAACACCACATTTAGTTCCTTATATTCTGTACACATGGGCTTCTGTATCAGACTTACTGTTTTCAGCATAAACCTCCAGGGCTTGGGCTTGAGCATGCTCAGTTTGCTCCTCTCCCCCCTCCCCTACCTGCTGTAATCTACATCTCCGCTTCCTCGTTATCAAGGACTGCATCATCCACGGTCTCCTCCCCCCAGCCACGTACAAGACCAGGGGTCCCCAAAAGGTCACCACTAGCCCCCTGGGAAGCCTGCTCCTGTTGGTCCTCCTCCTCCACAAAGCCACCTTCCTCCTCTGACTCCACTTCTGACACCTCTCCCTGCGTTGCAGCAGGTGCCTGGGTTCGTTCTGGTGATTCCGACCATACAGTGCTACGCAATATGTTGGCGCTATATAAATACATGTTAATAATAATAATAAATAATCTGAGCCCAGAGCTATGATTGAGCAGGGAGAGACTCAGGCAGGAAGTGATGTCACACCAAGCTTTTATGGCAGCTTCTATCCTAAACAAACAGAGACAGTGTCTAGAGCTGTTTACTCAGCTATCATAAAGCATTCTGCAGAATAAATACTATTGTGGCCAATCTGTTGGCAATAAACAGTCTTGGAGCTTTCCTTCTCCTTTAAAATTGGCACACTTGAGTCAGGTTCAGACTGGGCCCACAGGACACCAGGAAAAATCTCAGTGGGCCCAACCACCCCAAGCTTGCTGTCTGCCCAGGGCAAAAGTTTGATTGGCGGCAGATGAAAAGACAGGAATGCAGTAGGCGGCATGGATGAGGAACTCCATAGCTGAGATGTTGGATTTTTTTTGTCTGGATGGTTGGACTTGAGTGATGGTCCTTGGGTGGCCCCAGACACTGCAGCCCAACACTGACCTACTGTAAGTCCAAATTGCTTCCTGACCAAATGGGCAGCTATTTGCTTGTGTATGTGACCCAAATGATGAACTGCCTGCCTATAATCAGAACCGGTTTTACTCAAATATCCATCAATTATCACATATCCATCAATTCCTTTATTTGGAACATCTCAATAAAGGAGGACTGAATTGGTTCTTGGATGCAGTCTTCTGACATTGGATTTGCTTAGACTTCACTATGTGATACAAATATTGGCAGTGAACAAAACTATGGGATCAGGTCAATTGGAGCCACAAGAGACCACATCTGGCAAGGATGAGTCTTGTGGTGACCTTATGAAAGGATTGGGCACTAATTACCATTTATCAAAGTCCTTTGGGGAAAACTTTAATATACAGTAGACTATGGGTGCTTAGTATGGTAGCATCCAGGCATAGCCACTTGAGTACCTATTAGAGGACATCTTTGTCATATTACTTTGTCCTCCACTTTATTGGCCGTGAGATTCAGGTATTTGCACATGGAGCAAACTTTGCACTTATACTTATACTTATACTTATATGTAATTACACATACTTTTTTGATGAAATGTATGAAATGTTCATTAATCTTAAAAGGATTGGAAACTTCAGCTTAATTGAGGAATCTACTCATTCACATTCTTGTTGCTGTTATCTTCCAAGTCAAACCTTTAAAATAGCTGTTTCGCTGTCAAAATAGGCCTATAATTATTGCAAGCTCAAAATAAAGCAAGGATATTATGCAAGGCTAAGGCCATAAATAGGCTTCTCTGGTATTTAGTACGGCAAATAATACCCAGCGGCATAAGAAGAAAAAAAGATTTTATATATAAATACAGTGTACTGTATCTTTCTATCTGTTCCTACTAATTATTACATCTATGGGAAAAGTCAAATAGACCCATTGTGTTCCTATATCCATATAACTTCAACATTTTGCTAATTTTTCAGCAGCTTTGCGTAAGCTTATCATAGAAATAAGAACATTCAAAAATATAAAAATGAAACCTGTAATTATACTTTCATTTATTAATTTCTCATGCAGGAGACCTGTGCCCACCCCCATGAATACAGTGCTGCCTTATTCGGCCAGGAGGGGCAGGAGGGGAGTCAGATAGGCAGCCCCCGCTCCTGCCCTATAATTGTCCCCTTACTTGTGCATCAGTCATTTTTTTTCAAAATGCATCAGTTAATAGTGCTGCTTCAGCAGAATTCTGCACTGAAATCCATTTCTCAAAAGAGCAAACAGATTTTTTTATATCTAATTTTGAAATCTGGCATGGGGCTAGACATATTGTCCATTTCCCAACTGCCATAAGTCATGTGACTTGTGCTCTGATAATCTTCAGTAACTCTTTACTGCTGTACTGTAAGTTGGAGTGATATCACCCCCTCCCCTTCCCCCCCAGCAGCCTAACAACAGAACAATGGGAAGGTAACCAGATAGCAGCTCCCTAACACAAGATAACAGCTGCCTGGTAGATATAATAACAACAGTCAATAGTAAAATCCAGGTCCCACTGAGACACATTCAGTTACATTGAGTAGGTGAAACAACAGCCTGCCAAAAAGCAGTTCCATCCTAAAGTGCTGGCTCTTTCTGAAATCACATGACCAGACAAAATGACCTGAGATGCACCTACACACCAATATGACAACTAAACAAATACACTTGGTGGTTCAGGAATGACATTTTATATTGTAGAGTGAATTATTTGCAGTGTAAACAATGTAATTTAGAAACAAAGAATACATCATAAAAATCATGACAGAATCCATTTGATGTACTTATTGGACTCTAAAATACTCTAGCAGTTTTAGATCCAGTTTCCTCAGAAGATCATGTGTAATACAAGGAAATACTTGTGGGAGACTTACAGTAATAGATCATACTTGCCATGAGCACTTGTGTGCCTTTAATACATTCATTGCTACCAGAAGTGGTGGTTAAGGTCAAACAGGGATGCATTTTGACTGTGTATATTCACCTTCAATGAAGGTCCTTGTGCCATTATCCTAATGCAGGGGTCCCCAATTTTTTTTTATTACCTGTGAGCCACATTTAAATGTAAAAAAAGTTGGAGAGCATGGTAAAAGTTCCTGGGGTGCCAAATATGTGCTGGGGTTGTCCATTGGTAGCCTCAATGTGGAAAGGCAGCCACCAGGAGGGTCTGTAGCCAATAGGAGGGTCTGTTTGTCAGTACACCTGGTTTTTATGCAACTGAAACTAAAGAATTGAAAAATAAGCTCCTGCTTTGAGGCCACTGGAAGCAACATCCAAGGGGTTGGAAGGCAAAGTCCTCACAAGACAGTGGTTGGAGATCACTGACCTAATGATATAAACATCATGGTATCAATATCATCAATAGGGTATGATTCCTATACCTTATCGTAGTGAAATCCCACAGTGTCCACAGTCACCAGATTCTTTTTTTCTGAATCTGAGCAGGACCCATTATATATAAATATATGCTTTGTATAACAAATAACCAACCTGAAGAATATTAAACCCCTAGAAAAAACAAGTCAGCGCCATGTCTGAGGTGGTACAAAATAAGGGTGTCAAATGATGTCAATCGGAAATGCACACTTTTCTAAATACCGAATTCTTTTTAATCCAGGGCCAAAAACATGGTGAAATGAGCAGCTTTATAAATACATTTATTTGACTCCACTTACCAGATATTTCTCATGCAGCAAACGACATGAAAGTATACATTGGCCATTTTAATACAACAAACTTGTTCTTGCCGAAGCCTATAATCAGCAAATACTGTACTTTAAGCAATTTGTAATATTCTACAGCTATCATTTATATGCTTAGGGAGCCGCTGTGGCGTCCCACAAACATTTCCAAGCATTTTGTCAGACTATTTCTGGCCGCAATGTCCAGCCTGAAAATTGAAAGAATATCCATCAGCCGGTGCTGTCATTTTTCTTCCTACAGAATGTTTTAAAATTGATCCTTATTGGCCTTTTAGTGCATGCGTGCGCCATAAATTCTATATACATTGTGTGACATCAGGTGTATACAGTAAGGGTTAATATATACGGTAATGTCTTAGATTAATGGACTGAGATAGTCAACGGCACACAGGCGGTATGTGACGGAAATATTTATCCGTTCTTACAATTTCTGTTCTAAACATAGAAATTTAGCTCTGAAAACTCAATACGAGTGGGCAGTGTGTGCTCTCCTATTTATATCACAGCTATCTGATGTAGAATAACTAGTGAGTATGTGGCTCAAAAAAAATTCGCAAGTTTACAGAAGAATTCAGGAAACACCGAAAAATTCATGAAACACATTGAAGTCAATGGGCGTCAAAATAATTTTTGAGCATTTGCCGCGAGCATCAATTTTTATATGCACGACTATTTGGTTCAAATGCATTAACGTCAATGGGCGTCCAAATCATTTTGACGCACGATTTTGACGTGCGCCAATTTTTTTTTTTTGACATGTCAGATTTTTTGAATGTGAATTGTCACCTCAGTTTCGCAAATTAATTCTCTTGCGGGGAAACACGGAAATTTGCCGCAAATTCATGTCTGCCGAATTTATTCGCTACTTCAATAGAGGTGACACATTGGCGTACACTGTAATTTTCTCATTAAGTGAGGTCAACAAATGGGAGGATCTTTAGCCAAATTGGCCGCCAATGTGCTGGCCCAAATCAAGATGATTGGGGAGATTTTTCATCAGAGGGCTGGGTCAAGTCATTGATGCTCTCCTCCCTCAATGAGGTTTTCAAATATGCTCAAATGATTTCTGGCTGATTTTAGCCAGGTATCAGTTGGCCGGCAGTTGGAAAGTGTTTGAAGGGTTTAGTTAGAAGCTTTTATCAGCTCTTACGTGTATATGCCTACCTTATAGCCATATCTAATCTACACAGCTTGGGAGTCCCCAGAAAGGAAAGTCCTGGAGCTATAAATGCAGGAGCTGCATGCCAAGGGATCCAAATGGGCAGCAGTTACTGTATATTACACTGGTTTATGTTTTGTCCCCGAATCCTCTGTGAAAGATTTGGCAAATACCGAACCGAATCCGAATTTGCATATGTGGATACGCATTTGGTTCGGTATTCGCCAAAGGGGAAGGGGAAAACATTTTTCACTTCATGGTTTTGTGACAAAAAGTTACAAAATTTCCCTCCCTGTACAAATTTGCATATGCAAATTAGAATTTGGGTTCCGCTGGGCAGAAGGATTCGGCCGAATCTGAATCCTGCTGAAAAAGGCTGAATCCTGGCCAAATCCCGAACCGACTCCTGGATTTTGTGCATCCCTAATTATAGGAGTGCAAATAGCTGCAACCTTTGGACAAAAGCCCCAGTGCAGCTTGCAAAAAAACATGCCATTGATTGGTATTTTTCTCAAAGTGAGTAGTCTGTTGGGTCCAGCAGAGCCTCCCACTGCACTCAAGACCATTAGCAAGACTGTCTATAAGTTGTACCTGTAAGACCAGCAAGAGGTCTAAGTCCAACATGCAGAGATACCAATAGAAGGGGGCGGAGTGTATGGGAAGGAGGGAGAGTTTAAAAAGGACTGGGGGGCTTGGATTTTAATCCACACATACTGTATACAATCCCAGAAGAATATCAGAAGCTCCACTTACACAAAATCCATTTTCATTCCGTCTGAACAGATTCCAGCTGAGTCCCTAGAGAGATACCCTCTTGCTTTCTTATAGAATCAATACCTATTATTAGACGTTTTTAAGCAAACCTATTCCTACTTTATACAGCATTGTGGGCACAGAGTCCTTGCTGAGTAAATGACTTCAGACTTAAAGAATGAGAAGAGTCTGATGATTAGACAGCTCCCGGGGAGAAAGGAGCGGAAGAGTTGTATCACAGCTGGCTCCAAAGTCAGGCAGACGTGCCGGCCCTGCAAGTATCTGCCAGGGCTACATAAACTAGAAGCGAGCATCTGTTGCACTGTAGCTGCCACGGTTCCACCAGCTGGAACTGACACCGGCAGGAGCTGAAAATATATTTTAAAAAAAAGTTCCCATCTCCTCCTCTTGCTGGAGAGAAAGCCAAAAACAGACATTGGTCCAGATAAGCAATTCAGGCGGCACTCCGGATGGATACGAGGAGGTTTATGTCAACTTATTAAGGTAACAGCATCGCCTTATGCGTTTCGGGAAAACATCATGTTTTCCTGAAACGCATGAGGCAATGCTGTTACCTTAATACAGAGCCGGAACTAAGGGTAGGCAGAAGAGACACGTGCCTAAGGTGCAAAAGTAAAGGGGCGTCAGGTAGGTACCTCTTCTACTGCTTTCCCCTACTTGAGGCTGTTGTTTCCCCCAGGTCGGCAGCTATTACAGCGTTGCTGCCTCCACCTGAACGTGAATGCACTCTCCTGCGCATTGACGCTCACGTTCATTTGCGCGCACTAGTGGGGAGGCTCTCCTGCGCATGCGCGCTCATGTTGGGTTGCCTAGGGCGCCCTGCCAGCTTGGCCTGCCGCTGCCTTAATAAGTTGCAATAAACTTCCTCATATTCATCCGGAGTGCCACCTGAATTGCTTATTTGGACCTATATCACAGGCGGAACACTGGTGGCTGAGCACACGGAGCTTACAGAGCTGATTGGATATCTGGCTCTCTCAGAAACCTCAAATCACAGGGCTTAATGCACCTCACCATCTATTTATCAAAATACTATAAATCCAGCAGTGACCCTGCCGAGAGGAGACAGACTTTCCTAATATGCAAAATGTTTTCCCTTTCTCTCTTCTCTGCGTGATACGAAGCAATGAAATGCTACAGTTATTATTTTCCTACTGTCAGTTTTGTCTACCATTTAAATGTTATTCATTTCATTTATACAACAATACAAAGTTGGGGGATTTAATGTGTTTTTAAGGAGCGCTATTCTTCAGCATTTATATGCATTCAGATATTCCCTTGATGCTGGCACCTGCAGTGCTATGGCTGGCTGTCCAATGGCCACTGATCTGGCACTAAAGGGTTTCTCTAATAAAGCCATTGAGAACTGGCAGGATTCAGCATCTTAGCTATTAACTATTAACACTAGAAAGAGTTCATTAATTAATGTGACTTATTGCCGCAGGCCCAACCACTGGAAAGGTTGCAGAGCATTGTGTGAAATGTAGCTACTGATAAATTGGGTTTCACAAGGATAAGGCTTTCATAGTCAACATAAAGGCAGCTTTACATGTACTTGACACATGCAGAATGTAACCAATAAAGCTGTGTTATTTGTATGATGGCAATTAGTTAATTCAGTGTAGCAGGAAAAAGGGATATTATCATCCATGGTACTTTGCACTGTTGTTTAGTGATGGGCGAATTTGCGCCATTTCACTTCGCCGAAAAATTTGCGAATTTCGCACGAAATTCGCTAAACGGCCAAAAATTCGTGAAACAGCACCGGAGTCTCGTTTTTGACGCCGGCGTCCATTTTTTTTGAAAAAATGTAAACACCAGCGAATTTTTGCAGAGAATTTTCGCGGGCGTTTCGCGAATTTATTCGCTGGTGGCGAATCGCGCAAATTCGCTGCGAATTCGCGCCTGCCGAATAAATTCGCCCATCACTACTGTTGTTAAATGAGACCATTAAACTGAATGTACATCTTTTTTAAACCTTTAAGGATAGTAAGTGCCCAGGAAGGATATGAAAATGGCTGCAACTTAATTAACAAGCTTATTAAAAGACCAGTAACATAATTTTAATTAAAAAAAAAAAGTTTCTACATAACGGAAAAAAAAACTTTTAACTTTAAGTTCGCAAATAAATAACTTACCGATTCTCCACTTGCGCTCCTCTTCAGAAATGGCGACAGGGCAACGATCCATCATGCGGCGCTCAATTTCTCCACCCTGCCTTCTTTAGGAGATAGCCAGGGAGGAGAAATTGAGCATCGCACAATGGATTGTCGCCCTGCCACCGTTTCTGACGAGGAGCACAAGCGAAGAATCGGTAAATTATTTCTTAATAAAGACTTGGCGAATTTAAAGTTAAAAATATCTTGGTGTTTTTTTTTTCCGTTAAATACAAACAAATTTTTTTATGTTACTGGTCCTTTAAGGATATAAATTGTAAACTCACAGTTTAAAATTGTAACACATACTGCTCAGACAAATGATCAGAATAAATAAAACCCCACAACGACCAGGGCATATTTATCAAGGGTCGAATTTGAAAAACTTCAAAAAGACCAACCAAATTTAAATTGAAGGTTTTTTTTGACTGAATAGGTCTGTTTTAGATCGAATAGGTCGAATTTGAATCATACAAATCAAAGTAATAGCGAATTCGATTGAATTCGATTCAGAGTTTTCAAAGTCCACCAATTGACTCCAAATAGGTTCTAGGAGGTCCCCCATAGGCTAAAGCAGCAATTCGGCAGGTTTTAGATGATGAATGGTTGAAGTCAAATTTTTAAAGAGACAGTACATGATAATTTTCGATATTCAAATTTTTTAAATTTTTTTTCAAATTCGAATTGAGTTTGGACTATTCCCTAGTCGAGGTACACAAAAATAGCTTGAAATTCTAATTTTTTGAATTCGAAAATTCACCTCGACCCTTGAGAAATCTGCCCCTTAATGTTTCCTTTTTTCAATCTCAAAAGATATTTGGCTGCATTGGAAGGTGCATTCATGTCATCTCCTGTGTTTCTTTCTGAGCTTTCCCTCTGCCAAATTGGACACTATCAGTCCACAGGGTATCTTCATCATTACATTCAATATTCCCACAAACATCCCAGCTATTATCATGTGTTCCCAAGCATAAACAGTCCTTGCTCAGGCAGATTGCCTTCTACAATGATTGCTTTGGAAAGAATCACGCAGCTCTTGATGGAAATAGCGTGTCCTCGGCTCCTTGTTTTCAGTCAATTTTATAACAAACTAGATTTTTTCAGCACTATATGGCATTGTCAGTTGAAGTACATAGTGTGGCATTCCTGCTGCTGTTGTCATTCCATGATGACCTTTCCGGGAAAAAGAATCGGCCATGCATACATGAGATTGATATCAGTCTACAGACACCTGTGACTTTATTACATAGACGTTGCTTTCATTTTCAGCCATAGGAGAAAAGGTTTAACAGTTCCATAAGCATATGAAATAAGGTTGAATAGTTCTAGTAGCAAAATATGAATTAGAACATGCCTTAATGTTAAGTAAGGTTGACAATACAGAGCCACCCCTATTGTTCCTCAGTCTGGGAACATACAGTACTGCAACAAAAAGGAAAGGAGTTCTAGCCAGAAAGCTTATGAAAGCACCCTCTAAATGGTGCCTATTGAGCTGAAATACCTATTGCTCTGCCAAGAAGCAATGAATCCAGTGGAGGTGCAGCAACTCCATGACATTAAAGGAGAAGGAAAGACTATAATTAAGTAACCTTTATCAGAAAGGTCTATATAAATATACCAGTAAACCCTCAAAACCCTGCTGCTCGGAGTCCTCTATCAAAAGAAACACAGCATTTCTTTCTATTGTGTACTCATGGGCTTCTGTATCAAACGTCCTGTTTTCATCGTAAACCTCCAGGGCTAGGGCTTGAGCATGCTCAGTTTGCACCTCTCTCCCCCTCCCTGCTATAATCTGAGCCCAGAGCTATGAGTGAGCAGGGAGAGACTCAGGCAGGAAGTGAAGTCACACCAAGTGAATATGGCAGCTGCTATCCTAAACAAACAGAGAGCTTCTAGAGCTGTTTACTCAGGTATGGTAAAGCATTCTGCAGAATAAATATAGTCCTATAGCTTGCACTATTGTGGCTAATCTATTGGCAATAAACTGTTTTGTAGCATTCCTTCTCCTTTAAAGAACCCTCTTCCCTGCCATGCCACCTGCAATTGACTAGTCCAAGTCTTCTGCCTTCAGGATCTTTAAGATTATTTTTGGGGACGTTTCCCAATAATTTGCCCAGTGTGTGTAAAGGGGAACTCCAAACTAAAATTTGATAAAGAGGCCCACATAACACAGAAACCCCTAATATACCCATCACAGTTACCTGTTTCTTCAAAAAGTATGATTAAATGCCATTTTTTAATGCTGAAATCCAGCTGTTTAACATTTCTTCTCTTTCTCCTGGCAGGGAAGGAGTGACTAAACACTGATGTTACAAATTGTAACAACTTCTCCACAGCTTACAGACAGCATGCAGGAACTACATAACCCACAATGCATTGCACTGTTATGTGCTGTTCCTTATTGAAATCATGTGTGCAGGGAATTGTGGGTGTTTGGAGGATGCAGGCTGAGGACAGATGGCTGTTGATACAAAGTAACAGTAGTCAGCCAGCTCAGCAAAGTAGTCAGACAGATCAGCAGGAGAGCAGGGGGCTAGGCTTAGAGAACTGTTCCAAACCATTAAAAAAAACTATACAAAAAAATGTATAGTGATGTATATTGCAAACTTGCTTGAAATTATGTTTACTTTTCAAAAAGCTTAAAGGGATACTGTCATGGGGAAAAAAAAATTCAAAATGAATCAGTTAATAGTGCTGCTCCAGCAGAGTTCTGCACTGAAATCCATTTCTCAAAAGAGCAAACAGATTTTTTTATATTCAATTTTGAAATCTGACATGGGGCTAGACATATTGTCAATTTCCCAGCTGCCCCAAGTCATGTGACTTGTGCTCTGATAAACTTCAATCACTCTTTACTGCTGTACTGCAAGTTGGAGTAATATCACCCCCTTCCTTTTCCCCCCCAGCAGCCAAACAAAAGAACAATGGGAAGGTAACCAGATAGCAGCTCCCTAACACAAGATAACAGCTGCCTGGTAGATCTAAGAACAACACTCAATAGTAAAACCCATGTCTCACTGAGACACATTCAGTTACATTGAGAAGGAAAAACAGCAGCCTGCCAGAAAGCATTTCTCTCCTAAAGTGCAGGCACAAGTCACATGACCAGGGGCAGCTGGGAAATTGACAAAATGTCTAGCCCCATGTCAGATTTCAAAATTGAATATTAAAAAAATCTGTTTGCTCTTTTGAGAAATGGATTTCAGTTCAGAATTTTGCTGGATTAGCACTATTAACTGATGTGTTTAAAAAAAAAAAAAAATATATATATATTTCCGATGACAGGGTACCTTTAAGTTACATTTGTGTGGAGTTCCAATCCTTTAGATCTCCACTGTATGAGGTTTGTTAATATTATGTAACATTGCACGTGGGCAGTATTAGAATAAGTGACATATTGTTAACTACAATGTAAAGAGATATCAGACAATGATTACTTTACCATCGTGCAATCACCAAAACCTTTAGGGTAGAGACACGCTGCTATTTTGGGAGATTAGTCGCCTAGCCACAAATCGCTTCTAGTAATGGGCGAATTTGCGCCTTTGGTGCAAATTTCGTGAAACGGCGAAAAATTCGCTCATCATTAATCGCTTCTTCTTCCGGCGACTAATCTCCCTGAACTGCCTTCCCGCACGCTAAAATGTAAATTGCAGGCGGGATGACACTCAGAATGCTTCGGCTTTCCGAAGTTGCCCGAAGTTTCCTTGTGAGACAACTTCGGACGACTTCGGAAAACAAAGTGTTCTGAGTGCCAACCCGCAGGCAATTTGCATTTTAGCCTGCAGGAAATAGGGCAGACCTAAACTCCTGCTGGGCCCTCTATCGCTCTTGCCTTTGAACTACAGAATCTTTGGCATGTATTCCCATACCCCTGTGGACATCCTTCTACAGGAGGCCACCTTGTAGTTTTGGAACTTTTTTGAAGTTGTGAGTAGGGATGTAGCGAACGTCGGAAAAAAAGTTCGCGAACATATTCGCGAACTTGCGCAAAAATGCGAGCGGTTCGCGAACCCCATAGACTTCAATGGGAAGGCGAACTTTAACATCTAAAAAAGACATTTCTGGCCAGAAAAATGATTTTAAAGTTGTTTAAAGGGTGCAACGACCTGGACAGTGGCATGCCAGAGGGGGATCAAGGGCAAAAATGTATCTGAAAAATCTGCCTGTGTGTGCTTGGAAGAGATAGTGTAGGGGGAGAGCTGTTAGTGATTTCAGGGACAGATGATAGTAAGTTTGCTGGCTAGTAATCTGCTTGATACTGCTCTGTATTGGAGGGACAGAAGTCTGCAGGGATTTGAGGGACATTTTAGCTTAGGTAGCTTTGCTGGCTAGTAATCTACTGTTCTCTTTAAACAACTGCCATACGTTGACCTTGTAGGCATTGTTTGCCCAGTTTTTTTGGATAATAAAAATGCCTAAAAGGTCAACTTATACACTACTACAGCGATGGATACGGATTACGTAAAATATATTATGGCTGCTTGAAAAAAGTCACTCCGGTGTTTTTTCTGGAGACGGTAATATTATGGATATTTAGACAGAATGTGAACAAGGTCACACAGCTAGATGGCAGTTGGTTGAATAACACACTGGGCAAAAAATGCCTACAGGGCAAATAATGCCTAAAAGGTCAACTTATACACTACTACAGCGATGGATACGGATTACGTAAAATTTATTATGGCTGCTTGAAAAAAGTCACTCCGGTGTTTTTTTCTGGAGACGGTAATATTATGGATATTTAGACAGAATGTGAACAAGGTCACACAGCTAGATGGCTGTTGGTTGAATAACACACTGGGCAAAAAATGCCTACAGGGCAAATAATGCCTAAAAGGTCAACTTATACACTACTACAGCGATGGATACGGATTACGTAAAATTTATTATGGCTGCTTGAAAAAAGTCACTCCGGTGTTTTTTCTGGAGACGGTAATATTATGGATATTTAGACAGAATGTGAACAAGGTCACACAGCTAGATGGCTGTTGGTTGAATAACACACTGGGCAAAAAATGCCTACAGGGCAAATAATGCCTAAAAGGTCAACTTATACACTACTACAGCGATGGATACGGATCACTGCAGTAGAAGGTAGATTACTAGCCAGCAAAGCTACCTAAGCTTAAATGTCCCTCAAACCCCTGCAGACTTCTGTCCCTCCAATAACAGAGCAGTATCAACACGATTACTAGCCAGCAAACTTTCAACTGTCCCTGAAATCACTAACAGGCAGCAGCTCTCTCCCTACACTATCTCTTCAGCACACACAGGCAGAGTGAAAAAAACGCTGCAGGGCTTCGGTTTTTATAGGGAAGGGGAGTGGTCCAGGGGAGAGCTTCCTGATTGGCTGCCATGTACCTGCTGGTCTGGGGTGAGAGGGCAAAAAAAAGCGCCAACAATGGCGAACCCAAAATGGCGAACGTCGCGCGACGTTCGCGAACTTCCGGCGAGCGCGAACACCCGATGTTCGCGCGAACAAGTTCGCCGGCGAACAGTTCGCGCCATCTCTAGTTGTGAGGTCCTAGGATAACAGAATTAGTGATGGGCAAAATTATTCGCCAGGTGCGAATTCACTGCGAATTTCCACATTTCGCTGCTGGCGAATAAATTCGCTGTGAAAATTCAGAAGCTAGCAGCAATTCCGATGCCAGCTACAATTAAACGCACGCCTATTGACTTCAATGCGCGTCAAATTGTCGCCGGCATCGGAACTGTTGGGTTTTGAAAATTTGTCGGGTTTCGCCATTTTCCTGCGGAATACGGGAAATGGCGAAAAATTCACGAAACGCGAGTTTTGACACCAGTGTCAATTTGCGGTCATCAACAATAAAACACTCATTAAAGTCAACGGGCTTGCATTTAATTTTTCGGCAGAGCGAAACGGGACAAATTCGCCCATCACTGAGCAGGATTACCAACTTTGTGCTTGAATTGTTAAAACTAATATTAAGGTTTTACCGCTTGTACAAGTAAATATTTGGATCTGAAGGTAAAATATAAATAAAGACCACAGTTTATCCTTATATCCAGCGTAGTAAACCTTTATGCATCAGGCTATGTTTTTATTCCTGCTGAACACACAATCCAGTAAACGTGACTCGTTACTGTTAGGGGCAGATGTATCAAGGGTCGAATATCGAGGGTTAATTAACCCTCGATATTCGACTAGGAATTGAAATCCTTTGACTTCTAATATCGAAGTCGAAGGATTTAGCGCAGAAAATGCGATCGAACGATTGAAGGATTATTCCTTCGATCGAACGATTAAATCCTTCGAAACGAACGATTCGAAGGATTTTAATCCAACGATCGAAGGAATATCCTTCCCCATAGGCTAACATTGAGTTCGGTAGCTTTTATCTGCCGAACTAGGGGGTCGAAGTTTTTTTTAAAGAGACAGTACTTCGACTATCGAATGGTCGAATAGTCGAACGATTTTTAGTTCGAATCCTTCGATTCGAAGTCGTAGTCGAAGGTCGAAGTAGCCCATTCGAATGTCGAAGTAGCCCAAAAAACACTTCGAAATTCAAAGTTTTTTTACTTCGAATCCTTCACTCGAATTTAGTCAATCGGCCCCTTACTGTCCTCTAACTGAACAATGATTTACATTGCCACAAAAGTTCTGTTCATCGATGCAGATGCTGTATAGTACAATATTGACCAATACATAAAGCAGCCTAAATCTATACCTTGTCAGTAAAAGCATCAAAATACTTTAACCAACAATTCCAGCAGATGATGATTCTGTGCTTTGCCGTCTATCAATATACTTGGCTCCTATCGGATTCATTAGAGGACACCAGAGGACGACTTGCCAGAAAGAGTAGATTGTTGCGGCATTTCTATTAAACCCCCGACTGAGATAATTTATCCCAAAAGCTTAAAAGATCTGCAGTAAGAGCCTCATGTTCTTCCTGTATGAAGTTACATTATATTTTTTTAGAATAAACGTTAGCATTTCAGAGTGGCTCTTGGTGGGACTATAGGAGAGAATCTCAGAGTTCATTTAAACCACAATCAATCTGAAAAGTATTACAGATAATATGGGGTCTTTTATAAAACAAATGAAGCTTAAAAGAGTGGTTCACCTTTAAGTTAACGTTTAGGGATGGGCGAATTTATTCGCCAGGCGCAAATTCGCGGTGAATTTGCGCGATTCGCCGTCAGCGAATAAATTTGCGAAACGCCCGCGAAAATTCGCCAGCGTCAAAAAATTTTTTTCGAAAAAACGTTTCGCGAATTACGCGCGAAATTTGCTAATTTTTCGGCGAAACATTGCAAATTCGCCCATCACTATTAACGTTTACTTTATTATAGTATGGTCAGTTCTAAGAAACTTTTCAATTGGTCTTCATTATTTATTTTTGTATAGTTTTTAAGTTATTTGCCTTCTTCTTCTGACTCTTTACAGTTTTTAAATAGGGTCACTGACCCCATCTAAAAATTATTGCTCTGTTAGGATACACATTTAAGCTGGCCATAGACGCAAAGATCTGATCGTACGAATCGAGGATTCGTATGATTTTCGGATCGTGTGTGGAGAGTCCCGACATTTTTCGTCCGGCAGAGATCGGTCGTTTGGTCGATCGGACAGGTTAGAAAATGTCTGTTGGCTGCCGATAATATCTCTGCGTGTATTGCCGATCGTAGGATTTTCAGTGGGAGACTGTCACTAGCTTTGGTTGGACATAGATATCGTACGATTGCTGTCAGGGGCAGAACATTGCTGATCTGTTCTTTAACTAATCTGACTGGTAAGACTTTGATCTGAATGGTTAGTGGCGGGTCGGGAGATGGGAAAGTCTTTGCATCTATGGCCAGCTTTAGGGGCAGATTTATCAAAGGTCGAGGTGAATTTTCAAAAGGAAAAAATTCAAACTTCGAGCGATTTTTTGGTGTACTTCGGCTAGGGAATAGTCCAAATTAGATTCGAATTCAAAAATTTGAATATCAAAATTTATCATGTACTATCTCTTTGAAAAATTCAACTTCAGCCAACCGCCATCTAAAACCTGCCGAATTGCTGTTTTAGCCTATGGCCTATAGTTTTTTTTTGGGGAAAAACTTTGGCCAAATACGGACCTATTCGATTGAAAATGGACCTAGTCGACCAAAAAAAACCTTCAACTTAATTTCAGTTGGTCTTTTTGAATTTGAATTTCGAATCTTTTTCTAAATTCAACCCTTGATAAATATGCCCCTTATTGTTATTGCTACTTTTTATTACTCATCTTTATATTCAGGCCTCTCCTATTTATATTCCAGTCTCTTATTCAAATCAGCCATGGTAATTTGCTCATAACTGCCTGAGACCCATTTTATAAAAATAATAACATTCTACCACTATAAATGGAGTATTAGTTATGCTTAAAGGAGAACTAAAGTTGAACTACAGTAAGTAAGCTACAAATGCTGTACATTATGTTTGGCCATCTATCAGCCCAAGGCAACCACAGCCCTTTAGCAGTAAAGATCTGTGTCTCCAAAGATGCCCCAGTAGCTCCCCATCTTCTTTTCTGCTGATTCACTGCACATGCTCTGTGCTGCTGTCACTTACTGAGCTTAGGGAGCCACTCACAATATACAGTACACATAGAATAGAAATGTCACAATATAAGGCTGATTAGTAATTAATACAGATAATTACTACATGGCAGCACAGAAACCAGTGCAATTAGCATCAGAATTGAATAATCAGCAAACCTGTAGCATCAGCTTATATTACAGCCAGGGAAGCTCATTTTCTGCTGGATAATTAGTGACGAGCCCTAAGCTTAGCTTCTCAACAGCCAATCAGAGCCCACTGAGCATGTGAGTGTCACAGACACTTTCCAAGATGGTGACCCCCTGTGACAAGTTTGAAGTCCTGGATCATTGCTGCTATTGACAAGCTGAAACTTTAGCCTCGTGCAATAAGTTCAGTATATAAAATATGGCATTTTTAGCTATATTCATTTTTAGGGTTTAGTTCTCCTTTAAGAGACCATACCTGTTGTTCTGAATATGTACTACTAGAAGGAGTGATCATTTTTCATTATACTTGATTATGTTTAGGCATATAATTTGCCCATCTTATAATTCCTAATAGTCTAAATATTGTCAGGAAGGTAGTGAATTAATGAAAAATGATAAATTAACAGCATTAGTTTTGAGTACATAAGTGAGTTTGGTTGGGTCCAAACTGAAGGACTTGTTTGATAAAGCCCACAGCACACCGTAAGGAGATTGAGATCATTTAATTTTTCCCAGGGTGAAAAAGTACAAGAATGCTGCTCTCTATTCTTTAAATCAAGAAATCTGGTGTGAGGAGCACCCGCCATTAGTGATGGGTGAATTTGTGGCGTTTTGCTTTGCCGAAAATTTTTCGAATTTCCTGCGAAATGGCGAAAAATTAGCAAAATTTCACTAAATTCGAGTGAAGGATTCGAAGTAAAAAAACTTCAAATTTCGAAGTTTTTTTTGGCTACTTCGACCATTGAATGGGCTACTTCGACCTTCGACTATGACTACGACTTGAGATCGAAGGGTTTGAACTAAAAATTGTTTGACTATTCGACCATTCGATAGTCGAAGTAGTGTCTCTTTAAGAAAAAACTTCGACCCCGTAGTTTGCCATCTAAAAGCTACCGAACCCAATGTTAGCCTATGGGGAAGGTCCCCATAGGCTTGGCTAAGTTTTTTTGGTCAAAGGATAATCCTTCAATCGTTGGATTTAAATCCTTCGAATCGTACGATCAAACTATTTGCGCTACAATCCTTCGACTTCGATATTCGAAGTCGAAGGATTTTAATTCCCAGTCGAATATCGAGGGTTAATTATCCCTCGATATTCGACCCTTCAGGGGGAATTTCGTAGTCGAAGGATTTTGCGCAAATACTTCGATCGAACGATTAAATCCTTCGAATCGAACGAATCGAAGGATTTTAATCCAACGATCGAAGGATTATCCTTTGACCAAAAAAACTTAGCCAAGCCTATGGGGACCTTCCCCATAGGCTAACATTGGGTTCGGTAGCTTTTAGGTGGCGAACTAGGGGGTCAAAGTTTTTTCTTAAAGAGACAGTACTTCGACTATCGAATAGTCAAATAGTCGAACGATTTTTAGTTTGAATCCTTCGATTCAAAGTCGTAGTCGAAGGTCGAAGTAGCCCATTCGATGGTCGAAATTCGAAGTTTTTTTTCTTCTGTTCCTTCACTCGAAGTTAATGAATTGGCCCCTAGAAGTTAAAGTAACTTTTACCAGACTGCAACAGCTGTTTGTAAGTTAGACATTTGGCTCTGAATAAGGCTTTATCTGTGTTATTAAATTTGCTGTTCTGGATGCATAATTAGCCATCTGGGCATGTAATAACAATTTGCATGTCACTGCACATAAGTTCTTAAGTATCGGATATTTCCTAATTTTTTGTGAGTGTTGCAGGAAACTGCACATACAGAAAACCTTCTGTTCTTATATAGTGGTGGGCTTTTTGCTTGAGTTGTGCACAACCTATCCTTAACTCTTACTTGCCATCCTGTTATGGTAACCTATGGATGGTGAATATTATGCACTTAGGGGCAAATTCACTATGCGCCGAAGCGCCTAACGCTAGCGTCAATTCGCTCGCTTTGGACATTTTCGTTACTTCACAAATTCACTAACGGACGCTGGAGTAACTTCGCTAGTGTAACTTCGCACCCTTACGCCTGGCGGATTTGCGCAACGGCCGTAACTACGCAAATTCACTAACGCGCGCAGTGTACTGAACGCTACCTTTTACGCCAGACTTCCTTCGCCACCTCAGACCAGGCGAAGCGCAATAGAGTACATAGGAATTTCTTAAAAAAAAGTTTTTTTCTAAGTCCCAAAAAACGCTGGCGTGTTTTCTATATTATAGGTGATAGGCTGAAAAAGATCGAAAATATTTTTGGGGCTCCCCTCCTTCCCCCCTACATTTCCTGACTCATGGCAACTTACCTAGACAGTGGGCACATGTGTAGGGCAAAATAAAAATTTTATTTGATGTTTTGAAGGTTTTCTAGCCGTTTGTAGTGCTGCTACATATACCTCCATTGAAATTTGGTGCCGTATGCAAATTAACCATCGCTAGCGTAACTTCGCGAATAAACGCTAGCGCAACTTTGCAACCTTACGCTACCCCTGCAACTTCGGATTTTAGTGAATTTGCGGAGCACTGGCAAAACTAGGCCTGGCGCAGTGCGGCGAAGTGCGACAAAGTTACGCCAAAGTTACAAATCTTAGTTAATGTCCCACTTAGAGAGGTCCTGTTTTTGGGTAATATAATCTTCCAGCTCATTCAGGAATCTCCAAGCATTTATTGCTGCATCTGGCACCTGAAATTATAAGGTGCCAGAGCAACACCAGCATGAAAAAAAGTCCCTGGGGGTGGCAAATAAGGGCTGTGATTGGCTATTGGTAGCCCTTATGTGGATTGGCAACCTGGAGGCTCCTTTTGGCAGAACATTTGGTTATTATGCAACTAAAACATACCTTCAAGCTTGGAATTCAAAAATAAGCACTGGCTTTAACACCACTGGGAGCAACATCCAAGGGAATAGTGAGCAAAATGTTCTCATGAGCAACTGGTTGGGGATCACTGTTTTAGGTTATTCTGTAAGCGCTGCATCTGGAACAACTGTATACATAGAGGGACCGATTCATGAAGTGAAGTATTCGAATTAAAAAAAACTTCGAATTTCGAAGTGTTTTTTGGGCTACTTCGACCATCGAATGGGCTACTTCGACCTTCGACTACTACTTCGACTTCGAATCGAACGATTCGAACTAAAAATCGTTCGACTATTCGACCATTCGATAGTCGAAGTACTGTCTCTTTAAGAAAAACTTCGACCCCCTACTTCGGCAGCTAAAAGCTACCGAAGTCAATGTTAGCCTATGGGGAAGGTCCCCATAGGCTTGCCTGAGATTTTTTGATCGAAGGATATTCCTTCGATCGTTGGATTAAAATCCTTTGAATCGTTCGATTTGAAGGATTTAATCGTTCGATCGAAGGAATCATCCTTCGATCGTTCGATCGCAGGATTTGCGCAAAATCGTTCGACTTCGATATTCGAAGTCGAACGATTTAAGTTCCTAGTCGAATATCGAGGGTTAATTAACCCTTGATATTTGACCCATAGTGAATCGGCCCCTAACAGTAAAGTAGACCGACAGCAGTCAACTATAACCTATCGATCTATAGCGGGTTCCCCTACTATTTCCCTGCTGATACCATGATACTGGAGCCAGAGCAATCTTAAAATTCCAAAATCTGAGCATTTTTTCAATCATCGGCCTCTGTATTTGCCCAATAAAACAAACTTTCATTTGCAAATGTGTAGCTCGTCTCGCTCTTCCAAAGAGTGTCAGATATAATAAAACCTTGGAACGTCTAGTTTGGCCTAATGGTCCTTAAATTTGACATGTTGTTTGACTTGGCTCCAGCAGTAGAAACTGAAACGACATTATTTTTTTTTTTGATAGACTAAATTTTAATTGTGCTTGCAAAACGAAAATAGCCGAATCACGCATAAAAAAAAAGGTTCACGGCTCAGCTAATACCCACTGGAATTACTCGTGCAGAGCAACCTTTTTCTGCTATTATTTGTGTAACATCTCGACAATAATAGACATAACCTAAAATAAACACCCTAAGGATATTCCAAAGTCAACTTTGTTGAAATATGTCCAAGATCTATTGCTCGCACCCTAAAGATGAAATTATATGGGAAATGCCTGCATATGCAGACAACATAGGGGAAGAGTGAGATAAAGAATATGTTCTATAAATATATCACTATCTGCTGTCATTCACTACCTCTGGACTCTGGTATTAAATCTTGGCTTTCTGTAGTTCGGTAATTACCTTCCTTTATCATTCAGCCATTTCACTTGCGCTGCATCAATGTCTACTTCATCATCTTCTTTTCCCTAAACTATGTTTTAGAGACCAGGCTTAATACAATGCTGAGAATAAGTGAGCCGTGGAGTAGATATGCTGTATATTTATTTTAGACTTAGGAATTTGGGTCTACTTATGGGACTTACTGTACGTGCAAAAAGATTCTACGGTAAAGTCACCAGTAGGGAATTTTTTCGCCTTGTTTTGCCAAAAAAAATGACGCCCATAGACTTGTGCGTCAAAATATATAGACGTGCGTCAAAAAAAATTCACCCCGCGACAACAATTTTTTGACGCCCATAGACTTTAATGGGCTTTAATGCCGGCGACATTTCGTCGGCGGCTAATTTTTGGTGAAACGAAACGGGTCAAATTCGCCCATCCCTAGCCACCAGTCATTGACAACCAGATTTTCTTTTAGATATTTTATAATGGCCTTCTTGTATTGATTTGAGTCGATGTGGTTCTCTTTCTCTTTTTATACTTCCCTCTCTTTATCCTGCCATTGATTTATTTAATTCCCTAGCCCAATTACATCCTTATTTTGATCTGGTTCTGCCCTAATTGTACTATTCTTTACCCACCTTAATACCAAAGGTGCAGCAGCATTTTTTTTAATATGCTGAGGGACATTTTTAAAGATTTGAGGGGTCATTCACAAAGGCCTGGAGCAAAAATGCAATAGCGCTAAGAGATACCCCTCAGTTGTGCCCCTCAGTTTGTGCACTCTTGTGCCCCTTAATGCTGTTTCACGTCTGTTGCGGGTCTTGTTAAATGACCCTTAGGGGCCGATTCACTAAATTTGAGTGAAGGGTTCGAATTAAAAAAAATTCGAATTTTGAAGTTTTTTTGGGCTACTTCGACCATCGAATGGGCTACTTCAACCTTCGACTACGAAAATCGAACGATTCGAACTAAAAATCGTTCGACTATTCGACCATTCGATAGTCGAAGTACTGTCCCTTTAAGAAAAACTTCGACCCCCTACTTCAGCAGCTAAAAGCTACCGAAGTCAATGTTAGCCTATGGGGAAGGTCCCCATAGGCTTGCCTGGGATTTTTTGATCGAGGGATTTTCCTTAGATCGTTGGATTAAAATCCTTCGAATCGTTCGATTCGAAGGATTTAATCGTTCGATCGAATGAAAAATCCTTCGATCGATCGCAGGATTTGCGCAAAATCGTTCGACTTCGATATTTAGTTCCTAGTCGAATATCGAGGGTTAATTAACCCTTGATATTCGACCCTTCGTGAATTGGCCCCTTATTGTGCGATTTTTACTTGTAAACCAATCAAAAGTCAACCATATGGTAAATCGTGACATGCAGGGCCACCAGGAAAACCTACCTTTTTCCAATGAGATCTGGGGGCAGATTTACTAAGCTCGAGTGAAGAATTCGAATAAAAAAAATTCGAATTTCAAAGTATTTTTTTGGGTACTTCAACCATCGAATTGGTCAAATTCGATCGAATTCGATCGAATCGAATGATTCAAACGTAAAAATCATTCGACTATTCGACCATTCGATAATCGAAGTACTGTCTCTTTCAAAAATACTTCGACTTCATACTTCGCCACTTTAAACCTAATGAGCTCTAATGTTAGCCTATTGTAATGGGCCTAGTGATTTTTAACACTCCGTTATTTAATACATTGATAGTGATGCCTTCCCCAGCACTTTTCTAACCTTTTTTTGATAGAATAATAATCCTTCGATCGATCACTTTAAATCGGTCGAATCGTTCGATTCGCAGGATATTATCGATCGAACAAACGATTTTTATTCTATCGAAGTATTTGCGCCAAATCCTTCGAATTCGAAGGAACCCAGATTCACAAAATACATGACAAAAGAAAGGTTTTCATGTGTGAGACAAAACTGAATTGTTTTCTACCTCTAGGTCAGAGACATTACTTAGGAGGCATTTATCATTATTAGGATAAACTCAGGCTCAGATTTCTTGTAGGATTCCTTAATCTTCTGCCCTGCAGCCTTGGTTAAATCTTTGTTTAGCTCATTCTTTGTTACTGGCGGCAAAAAAACGTATTTATTCAGTGATAAACAGGAGCTTACTAATATCGTCCACCAATGCACTGATATAAATTGGTTGGCTTCTGTGAGTGAAAACGAAAAGAGCTAATGAGACAGTACTTCTCTAAGAATCCAGATGAAATCTCAGTGCTTGTTATGTCTGTCCTGGCAATCCTAGTGCAAACCTCACTGGTGCATTCATATTACTGTTCATTTGGTCAAATGCAGTACAAACCATTCATATCACCTCCTTTCAAACACACCCAACTTCTTCTTTAATTTATTCCCAGCCTATCTATTCTCTTAAGTCCCTCAAATAACTTCACAGTATTGTGCTTTTGCAACCTTAAACAGCAAGGTAACTGTGTGAGAAAATGTTTAATTGTGTCAGTGCCCACAGCATTCCAATACTAGGTTGTGGCATTCAACCTACAGAACTATCAATTTAATTCCCCTGATAGAGTATGAAAGGCTGTCCAAATTCGGTAGGTGTGACAAATGCAGGACTAACATATTTTAGACTGAAATACTGGCTACAGTGCCTATCAGCAGAAAGTTGCATCCTGAGTTTCATCCTGCCCACCAATGCCTGGAGCTTTTTTGGGTTATTGTCCTGGTTTTGGCTCACGATGAGAGCTTGGCGCTCCCTACCTTCCTCCCGGCGCGGCGGTGGATCCAAGATGGCGGCGCCCAGCACTACACGTGGGCGCACGGACGGCGCCGGCCCGGTGACGTCACGCGCTGTGGCGCCAAATTCAAACATAAAAGGACGCCGGAGACCCGGGTTCGATGCCCGAGTATAGCTCAATATTATATTGTGTTCCTGGGTTTCCCTGCTTGCCTGTTATACCTGTTATTGATCATCTGCCTGTTTCCTGACCTTGAACCTTGCTGCCTGCCATCTTGAACCCTTGCCTGAACTTGACCTCTCTATTGGATTTCCTTTGAATTGTACTTTTCCTGGACTCACTGGAAAAGGACTTCCTCCTTGATCCTTACTACACCCCCCTGTGGGTGCCGCAGGCCCCCGCTGACAGGAAGGTTTTTTGGCACAGCTGGTGGTGATGCTTGTCCTTTTGGGGGCTTATGTTCAGTGACTATTACAGTAAAGTAGCTGGCCTGTATTGACACAAGCTTGCTACCAGCATGGGCCACACAAAGTCATGAAAGATGGTTGCCTGATTCCTTAGAGAGAATAATATTTTGTGTATGCATATTCAACGTGAGGTCTTTGTTTTTCTGTGCTGTGGAGCGATATCTCTAAGCTCTTCCACCAGTAAATATAAAGTCTATAAAAACTCTGTGATTCCTTTGTTCAGGGTTCTGACTCTTTGTGAGTTTAGAAACGATGGCGCCCATAGTTTATCTTTTACCTCAAGTGGTCTCTGGTAATTCGGTGAATTTCCACAACACTCCCTTGGGGTCAAAGATAGAGTTACACAAATGATTTAACTGTGTGCTGGTAATGAAGGGTTAAACTGAAATCCTGAATCCCAAACATGATGTTAAAATGTGGAGGGGCAATATTTGGTGCTCCAGTTCTCTCTACTACAATTTTTAGCCTTTTTTTATTTAGACTACCTCCGAGCTGCTAAATCTTGCCTAATCCTGTAATGCCAACCCATAGTGATGGGCGAATTTGCGGCATTTCGCTTCGCCGAAAAATTAGCGAATTTCGCCCAAAATTCGTGAAACGGCGAAAAATTCGCGAAACGGCGCCGGCGTCTCGTTTTCTATGCCGGCGCCCGTTTTTGACGCCGACACCCGTTTTTGACGCGAATTTTCGCGAATTTATTTGCTGGCGGCGAATCGCGCAAATTCGCCGTGAATTCGCGCCTGGCGAATAAATTCGCCCATCACTACCAACCCAATAGAACCCACATTTTTCTGATTAGGTATCCAAAATATGTTGTTTTTATAGATACCCTCTCTCTGTCTTCAGATGGAGGATTGAATGTTATTTCAGCCTCCTTGCTGTAGTTTTATTTATAATAAGATGTATCTCTATTTACAGCATGAATGTGATCTTCTAATGGTACAAAATCTATTCCTTATTTTGTTTTTAATTATCTGACATACATTTCTACGTATTATCCCTTTAAGTAATGTCCATGCCAGGTCATGAGCAGTCTTGCACTTTCGTTGAAAAAGGCATCTCTCCCATTGACAATGGCGTATATTTATCAAAAAGTGAAGCTAGAGATCGCCACAGTCCTCTAGAGAGAAATTTCACAATCTCTGGGATTTTGAAAGGCGTAATTATCAAAGGATAAACTTTTCACTCTAATTTCATGCTTTCATAAATATACCCCTAAAGCAGAACCGGAAAACGTTGGGGTATATTTATCAAAGAGTTAAGTCAGCGAACACCACAGTCCTCTAGAGTGAAATTCTGCCACTCTCCATTCATTTCTATGGGTTTTTGAAAGGCGTATTTATCAAAGGATGAATTTTCACTTTTACCCATTTTTAAATATTCTTTTAAAACTCCCATAGAAATGAATGAAGGGAGTGGACCGTGGTGATCTCTAATTTTACTTTTTGATAAATATAGGTTCTTGAGCTTCATCTCTGCAGTCCTACCCCTGAGGGCATTTAAAGGTTAAATAAGGGGACAAGCAAAATGCTTTCAAAATGCTTGATGTTGGGGACAAGCAAAATGCTTTCTGTAGAGGCAGTGGGAAATAATAAGCTCATTTGGTTTGTTGTTATGTCGAGCCCAATTCCCTGCATAGAAATATTCTTTTCTTCATTTGCCAACAGCTCTGCTTATGTCATTCCCCCACCATCGGGTCTCCTACGTTTAAATGTAACAATGTAAAGATTGTTCTCCTGTAGCAAAGTGTCAACATCCATACAAAGCCTAATCAGTTTAATCTGGCAGGTTCTTTGTACACTTTTCTCCTTTTAATTGGTGACAGGCTTGAGAGCTGTGAATGGGAAATAATTTTAGCATTCGCTAATATGGCTTCGTATGGTACATAAGGCCAGGGACCTCGCAGTTACACTGAAATCAGTAAAAGCAAACACAAAAACTCATAGCAATGGGGTTTTAAAAGTGTAGGATATTGGGATTAAACCGACTCTATGTTGTATGGGTATTATTTGTTATTGTATCATGCATCTTTAGAATGCCAATGAGTTACCTAATTCTCTAGAAACATAGTTAAAAGCATTTCAGACTATAAAGGGAAGAATATACCCCTACTGTCAAATATAAGGCCCCCTAAATGTAACCGTTTCCTCTGTAACCTTGCTCTGTAAAGCAAAGCAGCACAGTTGGGTTGGTGGGAAGCCTCTTGCCCAGCTTCAGGTCTTCTTCTGGGTCACAACCAACACTGAGCATGCTCAGTTTAAGGTCTCTGTTAAAATATTGTCAGGAAGAGGAGCTCAAGTGGTGAAAGATGATGCCCTCCAAACAATCTACACTACTCTGCTTTACAGAACAAGGTCAAAAATATTGTTTCAGTTATGGGGTTTTACACTATGTGGTGCAGTTGGGGAGTCAAGGTTTTGGAGGATAGATCAGTTATTACTTCGAATTTTGTCCTCCTTTACAAATCAGAAAGGAATTCTAGAATCATGTAAACTACAAGGCCAAAGGCCAAGTCTTTTTATATAGGTCATCATCCAAAAACTAAGGAGGCTTTCATAAAGTGGTCTTTAAAAGAATCAGTCCAAAGAAATAGAGACAAACTCCACCGTAAAAGTGTCACTTTTCCGGTGGAGTCCGTCTCTATTTCTTTGGACTGTTTGCACGCCGTGGCCAGAGCAGTCTTTATGGACACACCGGTTTGCAGATTCCCCGTATGTGGGCTCACGCTACCTAAATACAACGGTTCCTGTTTTCACTATTGGTCTTTAAAAGATTGTAGTTGTAAAAAGTAGCCTATTCCAAAAAAGAATTTAATTCCAACTATTTTTCTAATTGCATCTCCTATCAGTTGTAAATTAGTTTTATAAATGATACATACTGGTCCTTTGTAAACTCTCCTCCAACTGGACAATTGTCCTATCAAAAATTCACTCAACCTATGATGAAGCACCCACTTTCGCATAAAAAGGGTAAGGCTTTTGTTTTTTGAGATGCTGAATAAACTATGTTTTATAGGCACATTTTTTGGAGTGGAGGTTGTGTCAGGCCCTCTTTAGATGTTAATGAACAGGGTTAGTTTTGGAGTTAAAATATTGTTGTAAATACTAGGGCTTAGGTTGAAGGCCTTATACAGAGTAGAATGCATTTACCCCTTTTTTTAAATTTTGTAGCTGGATAAGTACCAAATATACAATCGCATGAAGTGCTAATAATTCTGTATGTAGAATTGCATGGTTCTCATGAGTATTTAGAATACATATAGCTTATACTAGCTCAGAATATGCATTAGTGAATAGAAATGAGTATTATAATTAATTCACCATCAGTAATTGGTTCACTGCTTGCTTGGAAATTCAAAATGGGATTGACCCCAGTGAAATATATGTTGTTCACCCCTGGCGCCCAAACGTATCTCCGTAAAGACTTGAATGCCTTGTTTAATGGAATTCATCATATTACAGTAAATGTGCCCGTGTGCTTGAGTGTTTATTAATGTTACAAGTAGCTATTTCGTAAAGAGCAAACAAACCTCTATTAATGTCTTCATGACCTTTCATAAGAGGGAGTTGAATACAGTCATTTATATGGAATAGAGATGGGCAAACTTATATGAATGAGTGTGTGTTTCTATGTAACACTTCATTTCTAATGAGGATTATAGCTATATATTAGTTTAAACCAATTGTATGTGGTTTAGCACATCCAGGTCCATGAAATAGCTGCTTTGATGACAAATCTAGCTTTGGGTTTCTGTTGCCTTAAACCCTGCCAATATTGATTTTTTAAACAAATGTTTGGAGCAACCAAGTTTAGGGAGCTTGGCTAATATCTATTGCACTGATGTAGTCACACATACACAGAGGAGTTCTACTGTATAGCTGGCTCTGTACTGATAGGTTACGGGTAAAAAAGGTGGATCATTCTTGAGTTATGGGGAGAATTTATTTGGTATGGATGCGGGCCCATGGGTCAGCAGGTTGGGTTGTAGCTCTCAATATTAGTTAATTATACATTTATTTTACCCCCTGTCTTCTGATGATGTCACTTATGTTTTAAGATGACATCACTTCCCATATCAAAATAATGGGTAGCAGGCTGAATAAGGCAGCTGCGGGTTGTGTTCAAGCATGGTAAAATGTGAGTTGCGGGTCCTGGTATAAGCAGTTGGTCTGGGATTCTGAAATTTGACCAGTGCATGACTCTGATATACAGTATTTGAGTCATATATTTTGTTGTTGTTGTCCCTAAAGGATACCCAGACAGATATGAATGCAGTTTGGCACCACAGGTTGGTGTCAGATCCCAGTAAATAGAAAAACTGGGTTACTAAAGAGAATTGAAAGCTAGTGATGGGCAAATAAATGTGGCAGGCGCAAATTCTGCCACGGTGAAAAAATGTGGGTGCACGTCAGAATAGTCGCCCATTGACTTTAATGCATTTGGCCAAATGCACGTATAACAATTGTCAGGAGTTGAAATTGACGCGCATCAAAATAATTTTGATGCCCATTGACTTCAATGTGTTTCGCAAATTTTCCAGGACAAATTCACCCATCACTAGTGAAAGCAGTATGAGGCCGAGACAAAGGAGACTTTGTGGGGCTTTGTTATCTACTGCATGCAAATTACAGTATTAAACTGCTTGTCCTAAAATATAACATTTTATAGTCTTCTAGAATCCATAGCAATTAGTCTACGGTTTCCTGTCTGCTACCAGTACCAGGTGAACATAACTCAAGGCCAACTATTACTTTTTTGGGAGTCTGTAGGACAGTGGTAACCAGATCAAGCAAATGTGTTCAATTGTTTAAAAGTAGAAAAATTCTATGCAGAAGACTTCTTTTCTTCTTGCAGTGCAAACAGTTTCAGTCTCAGTGCCTTCTTACTTTTGTCCTAGGTCTGAATGGTCAATCTGATTTAGAATATATAATGGGTGTTGCTATGGTTATCTCAGTTACCCGGGTCAGATGTATGGAAAAGACGGCTTCTTTTATTTTTTTTAAATTAATTAGAGAAAAAAATCAAAATGAATAGTAAAAAGAATATAGAAACTAGCATAGGGACTGGGGTGATTTCTTTTATTATGTTGACTCAATCAAGGAAGCCCATATGTGTGTCCTTAAAAGTCTAATCTTTTATTTTCCTGTAACAGTCATTGTAGATGCTGTTCATGTGAAGTGATTATTACGATATTGAAACTGGAACAAAGATGCGCAAAATGCTCAGCACAATATTATAGTAATAATCTGCTGTGGCTGTTTAAAAGATCTAATGGCTGTAGGATTTTTCATGACTTAGATTGTAATTATGCAAATCAAAAGTTATAAGGGATTGTGTTGAGGAGACCGTTATCTGATCTTTTAGAAAAGTTAGATGAACCAGTAAGATTTACCTAGTATATTTTTGTCTAGAGTTTTTGACTCTTGTTTGACTTTCTCATCAGCCAAAGATGTAAAATGCTAAAGATAATGTGATTTTCAGAAGTCCACATTTTGAAGTCCACAATTTGGTCACAGTTCACCTTGCCATGGAACAAGGTTAAAGATAAATAAAAACTTAGGTCCAAGAATAACATGATAACTTGTTGGCTGGTGCGGTTACTGGAATATTTCTCAATCTATCTTGCCTTCAGTCTTTGCCACCAGTAGAAATGGCAGCCCACAGTTTAGGAATTGATTAGATAAGGAAGTCATTCAGAAATACACCTGCAAGTGCAGGTTATCTGACCTGGATGCAATATGTAGCACAATATGTGGTAAGCACAAGATTCATGGAGGTTCTTGAGTCAATATGTACTCTTACACTTCCACATGGTGCCATTGCATACATCTTGCCACTTGATATGTACTGCGTGCAACTGCACCTGCTGTCACTGGGGACTCATGGATCTCCTACCACTTGGGGCCTAGCATAAGCTCCAGGATTCTCACATTGGGTTGCTTCAATAGGTGTTCCAGACCTGCACCTAGTGAATTAGATGCAAATGTCTTTTTGAATGCATACTCCAGAATAATACAAACCCTATTCTTTGTGTCAATTGTGCTCGTTGTGATGCGCTGGGTGTGGGTGGGTGTAACTTGGAGTTTGGCCACAGTTACCCTGGAATTATGGGAAAGCATCTTCATTGTAGATAAAAACATGGAAATTTGCATAAATGAGTTGAAGAGAGTGCAAAGACATGCAACTAAACTGATTAGCTGAATGGAAGACTTATGAGAGTAGACTGTCAAGGTTGGGGTTGTTTTCTCTGGAAAAAAGGCGCTTGCGAGGGGACATGATTACACTTTACAAGTACATTAGAGGACATTATAGACAAATAGCAGGGGACCTTTTTACCCATAAAGAGGATCACCGTACCAGAGGCCTCCCCTTTAGACTAGAAGAAAAGAACTTTCATTTGAAGCAACGTAGGGGGTTCTTCACAGTCAGGACAGTGAGGTTGGGGAATGCACTGCCGGGTGATGTTGTGATGTTGATTCAGTTAATGACTATAAGAGGGACTTGGATGATTCCTTGGATAAGCTATAGTGATATTAAAATCTAGTCAGTATAGATATAGATATATACAGTTTATGTGAATGTATGGAGGGGTCTGTGTTAGTGTGTGTATGGATGCTGAGTTTCATGCGGAGGGGTTGAACTTGATGGACTTTGGTCTTTTTTGAACCAGATATACCATGTAACTGTGTGGGGCTTTTAATGCTCTATAAGACTGTAATATAATTGCAGACAGTATTCCAGCCTACAAGAGTGTCAAATTGTTTGCCAAGACCAAAAGAAAAGTATTAGGGCAGCTCTGTAGAGGGAAGAGTGCAAGGTATTTTCACCCCAGGGTTTTTCCTGCGCAGGGTAGGGTTAGGAGGGAATGTAAAAAACTACCAGCCTTTTAAAGTAACAAATAGAAAAATCGAGAAATGCTGGCAGCTGGTCTACTGCCGTTGAATAAGATACATTTATTTTAGACTAATGAACAGAAACCACACATTGTTGGCAGTTGATGTTGATCAGGATGTCAACACCCATCATGGTGGCCATCTTAATTGTTGGTTGAGAGCAGCGAGCCAAAGACCTCTCCTTTGAATTCATTTTTTGACTTAATCTGACAGCAGCGGCAGACTAGACTTTTATTAGCCGCCGGTTCAGTAAATGCATCGATGTGTGCCCTGCCCTCTCCTGTTTATTGGGACCCATGGGAAAGGTTATAAAATTCCATTCCTGGTAGTGTTAGCTGACACTTAGGCGCCATTGAGGTGCAACTGATAGATTGATTTAATGTAATTAGTATTTATTTATTTTGGCATGTCAACTGGACACTCTATATTTCACATGGCATAGCACCATTTTTGACATGTCTATATTTTGGTTCTGTAGCTACAGTGATATTATGTTTATGGCAGTGCTATATGTGATTGTGTTGCTAAGCATTACAGAGGAAAGAAATGAGGATGGTGTTACAGCATAGGATTTGCTTTCTGAAAGTCATGCTCCTATTATCTTCTTATCTTGACCACTTTATATCTCATAACTACATGGATTAATTGTCTTCACTATTTCTAATTTCTAAAGGAGGTCACAACCTCATCTCAGGGAGCTTAGATCAAGCTTACGATAAAAGATAACGTTTGCCTTCTATAAAACTGATTACTAAAATAATACTCAGTCTTAAAGCGACAAGCACTGTAATGCTATCTGACATGCAGTTTGAAAACAAGGCATATATATCTATTTATCTATCCATCTATCCACACATATTTATGTAATATTAAAACTCCTCGGAGATTAGCCTCTTGCTCTCCAGTAGACTTCTTAGTATTCCCTGAGATTAAAGCTGTACATCCTTTTTAACTCTTCTACATTTTTTTCTGAAAACTTCAATAGGCTGAAGGCGCATCTGTCCAACTTTGATTTCACACGTTTTTACCTGCTCTGCAGTATGTTAGGTCAAGCTTAAAACATACATGCACCTAAAGAACCCTGTGCAGATGTAATTTTAATACAGAGTGCTGGGAATAAGGTCTTGTTGGGCCAATTGGGTCCCATTTGTGTTGAAGTGCAAGCAAACTTACACACATTTTGGTCCAGTTGCATCAGGTGCATTAGCCCTCACCAGGGTCAGACTGGGCTGACAGGACACTGGGAAAAAACCCAGTGGGCCCCAACTCTTGTGGACCCCACTGACCCAGACCAGATAGCTTTTGCACTGCTGCCTGAGCCCCTACCCAACCCCAATTGTGGCCACAAGAAGAGGACATAAGGTACACACCAGGACGGGGCAGAAGGAGGGGTTGTGGCAGGAGGACTGGGGGGTTTATGGCTGTGGTTGGGGGACCCCCTCAGTCCAATGCTGTCCCTCACTGCTAAAATAAAGCTGGAGTTATGGGAAAACCATGGCTACTTGCATCTAAATGAACCCTTATGTGCATAGCTTGCCATAGCTTGCCATTGCTTGCCATACGCTGCAACTTTGCAGCAACTACCACTGGCCCAGAGGAGGCATTTGCTATGCTATTGTTCAATTTTCTTCATCTGACATGTTTCCATTTATATAACTAAATTCCTTTAATGGTTCTCAGATTTGCAAACTGTTTACTGTTCTTATTTCCAATGTCCAGTTCCACGTAGGACACACCTAAGGTTGCTAATACTGGCTTATTCCAGTCACCTATTCCAATCACCTCCCTGGACATCCCAACTTTCATTTCTTCTTAGCAGGATTGTAGTCTACCCCCTTACTCCTTTGTACCATAGATGAATAATAAACTCATCATGGAAAATCATATGATTAGTGATGGGCGAATTTGCGGCGTTTCGCTTCGCCGAAAAATTCGCGAATTTCGCGCGAAATTCGCAAAACGGCGAAAAATTTGCGAAACTGCGCCGGCGTATCGTTTTTGACGCCGGCGCCCGTTTTTGACGCTGGCGCCCGTTTTTCCGACGCCGGCGCCCGTTTTTGACGCCGGCGCCCATTTTTGACGCAAATTTTCGCGGGAGTTTCGCGAATTTATAAATTCGCCGCGAATTCACGCCTGGCGAATAAATTCGCCCATCACTACATACAGTATGATCTCATGAAAAGGTTGTTAGGCAGGAGTGTGGAGTTAAATGCAACTAATGGATTTCCAAGTGTATAGAGAACTAGCAAAAGCTGCTTCATTCCAATATCCACTACTACAACCTTGTCCCTAGCTCTTAGTGTTAGTAGCAACCAATTTAATGGATATAATTGATCTTTTAAGCCCTTTCTTCAATGGGTATATTTTGCATTGAATATTGTCATTACTGAAATTGAAATTTCTTTCTGTGGTAGATGCATTATTCTTGGACCTTGTTTATGCTTTGTAACAAATTTGATATTTTACCTTTCCTTGTTGCCTGGTGCTAACAATCAAGCAGATTGTTTTGTGCAAGGTCTCAGCACCATGGGGTGAAACATATGTTAGTTGATTTTACCTGAACAGAGGATAATGTTCAGCGTTCTTGTATTGTGCAGACAACATTAGCTCCCTGTTAGCTAGAATAGTTCAGATGAAATGCATTTAAAGGGGGGAAAGAGCATAATGTCTGTATGTTGGAGTAAGAGAACCATCTCAGAAAAGTCTCCTGAGGTTAATTGTGACGTTTTGTTGAACAGGGAGGGATACATTATTTTAAAGGGATACTGTCATGGGAAATACATTTTTTTTCAAAATGAATCAGTTAATAGTGCTGCTCCAGCAAAATTCTGCACTTAATCCATTTCTCAAAAGAGCAAACAGATTTTTTTTATATTCAATTTTGAAATCTGACATGGGGCTAGACATATTGTCAATTTCCCAGCTGCCCCAAGTCATGTGACTTGTGCTCTGATAAACTTCAATCACTCTTTACTGCTGTACTGCAAGTTGGAGTGATATCACACCCTCCCTTTTCCCCCCAGCAGCCAAACAAAAGAACAATAGGAAGGTAACCAGATAGCAGCTCCCTAACACAAGATAACAGCTGCCTGGTAGATCTAAGAACAACACTCAATAGTAAAAACCCATGTTCCACTGAGGCACATTCAGTTACATTGAGAAGGAAAAACAGCAGCCTGCCAGAAAGCATTTCTCTCCTAAAGTGCAGGCACACGTCACATGACTTGGGGCAGCTGGGAAATTGACAAAATGTCTAGCCCCATGCCAGATTTTAAAATTAAATATAAAAAAAATCTGTTTGCTCTTTTGAGAAATGGATTTCAGCGCAGAATTCTGCTGGAACAGCGCTATTAACTGATTCATTTTGAAATGTTTTTTTTCCCATGACAGTATCCCTTTAAGTTCCGAATTACAGAAAGGCTGTTAGCCATAGACTCCATTTTATCCAAATAGTCTAAATTTTTAAAAAGGTTTTCCATTTTCTCTGTAATAATAAAACAGTAGCTTGTACTTGATCCAAACTTAAATATGATTAATTCTTATTGGAGGCAAAACCAGCCTATTGGGTTTGCTTAATGTTTACATGATTTTCTAGTAAACCTAAGGTATGAAGAGACAAATTACAGAAAGATCCATTATCCAAAAAACAACATGTCCCCAGCATTATGGATAACTGGTCCCATACCTGTATAAAAAAAACGTAATAATCTAATTTGCCCCAGAACTCTGGAAAACCAGACAAGTTTTTTTTTTATCTCTGCCTGAAAAATGTGTATAATTTGGAGTCCATTCTCTTCATTGATTTGTAATGAAGTGAGAATTCATTGGCTTGAAGTAGTTAGGCTTAGTAACTAATTTTTAAGTGCCTTTTTGTGATATGTTCTAGCTGGAGCCACATCGTCTCGTCTCAGTGTATATTTGTATACTGCTGAGATGACAATAAAGTTTACTTTGACTTTGACTGATATAGGTGTTAAATTGCACAAGAGCAGTTGCCAAAAGCAACCAAATCTGAAATTAATGTGTCAAAAAATGTTATGCTCAACAAATGCATTCAAGTTAATGGGTGTTTTCCTGTGGCTCAGCAACTTTTTTGTCTTGGCGACATTTTTGTCACCGCAACTTTTTTGTCCAAATACATTTAAGTTAATGGGCTTTTTTTGGGTGACAGTCTTGCCTTGGTGACTTTTTAGTCCCTGCAAAATTTTCTTGCGGTGGATTTTTGCTGCAGTTTTGCGGAAAAAAAGTTTGCAGAAAACTAAGTGCAGAATTTCGACTGGAGAAAAAATTCGCTCCTCGCTACTTAGCAAACTCATCTACCAGAAAATGAAAGCAAAAATCTGATTGGTTGTTATGGGTAGTTGCACTAGTACATAGTAATTTGGTTGTAAAACTGTCTACTTAATCATCAAAGAGTTCACTATATGCTCCCTATATACTGTATTTATATATAATTTTGATATCTTGCCTTAAACACTTGTTCTCCCCTGTAGAACCTTCCCAACTCAGTTGTTATTTATAACTGAGACCTTCTATACACCTTACTATCTTAGTAGTTCTTCATTGGAGCCCCTGATGCAATTTAGCCTCCATGTTCATAAATCAGCTCCTGGGTTTGCTCATTTTTGGATTTACAATATTTATGATTTTTACCAGTTTTGATTAATAATACAGATATGGGATCCATAATTCAGAAATCTCTGAATTAGGGAAAGATTGTCTCCCATGGACTTAATTTTATCCAAATAATCCAATTTTTTAAAAAAGTACATTGTACTTGATCCAAACTAAGATATAATTAATCCTCATTGGAAGCAAAACCAGCCTATTGGGTTTATTTAAGGTTTACATGATTGTCTAGTAGACTTAAGGTATGAAGATCCAAATTATGGAAAGATCAGTTATCTGGAAAACCCCAAGCATTCAGATACAGGTATGGAAGTTATTATCCACAGTGCATTTGACCTGAGGTTTTACCAAATTAGGGATCTTAAGTCAGGGTGATGGATTTACGCTTACTAGATCCTGTACCTCTATCTACAGGACCAATGGTTTTCTATTTTAAAGAATCACATAGTTACTATTTTGAATCATATATTTTAATTCAGGTCACATAAGAGACCCACTGTCACAACTCTCAGCAGCAAAGCATAGTGAAACCTTAAACAGGCCTACCTGGACCTTCTGCTGATGGAATTGTCTTCTAAATAGACACATTAAATTAACATTGGTAAGTTTAACATTCGGTTTCACTAGCTGATTTTCATGGTGTTGTTTTAAATAAATGAATTCCAGGTTGAACTGGTTTATTCACGTAGCAATCTCATTTCGTCTCTCTCTGCCTTCTCCACCTTTCCACCCTTTTCCTATTCCCATGTGAGCCATCTGTACTCCAGTTTATAATTGCCTTCCAGTCAGACCTTGCTAAGCTTTGTGCTATTCAAGGGTCCACTCCATGAGGACTCAAATGGGCCTTGTCAATACAATGATTCTACACATCTTCTTCATTAGACCCAGGAGTTATTCAAGGTGCAGCTTATGGCCATCTATAAATAGGAACACAAATAGATCAGCAAATATTATAGGAAACATCCTGACACCAAGCAATATAAAAATATAAAGCAGAACAAAGAATATTGATGCTCTGGGGAACAGCTTTATTAACATCTAAAACATTATCAGTTCATAATTCATGTAGTATTTTCCTTATAGGAAAACGAAAGATTTTTAGAATAATGTGGTCATTTTTATTGATACTTCTAATCATACTTCTATAGATCTACAAATGCCCTTCTACATTATCCAATGTTACACCATGCACCATGATCTCATTATTCTCAGGGCCGGATTTACATAGCTGGCACCCCTTGGCCCGCTGCCGTTCATCAATCCCACCCCCGCCCTTTTATTTGCTCAAATTTTCATCATCGGGACTAATTTTGTTTCACTTACATTATTAAGTTATTCAGCACAGAGAGTCAGTCTCCAAGGAGGCCCATTATCTGGATTCCAGCTTTTAGTTTGCTGCCAGTATACATTTCTTTTGTTTATCAAACAAAGACAATTGTTGCCATGGCATTTTCAAATGAAAGTAGTTTCTCTGTTGCAAACATTCCTAAAATTCTAGAAATAATGTCAACTGAGAGTAATGATAACTGAAATCTTGCCACATTGGCCTCTAAATTGGGGTGCCCTTCATAATTTGGTAAATACTCAAATTTCTTTGGGGATTAGAATGGTGCCACCATGGAAGATTTCAATCAGCAGCATTGTCAATGAACAGATATGGCTTTATAAAATACATTTATATTGTTTAGCAAAATAAGGACACTCCCTTGTCTGAAATATATTCCTTTGAAAAGCAAAAGAAGAATTCCCCAATTTTCAGAGATGATTTGACCAATTAAACAAGTCACTGTTTTATAAGGGGTCAGGTACTGAGACCCAAGAAGCAAGTGGAAGAGCAGTCAGGGGCACAAGTACATGTCGCTAAGGGGGAAATGTAATAAATGTTGCAAAGAGAAAAGCAAATAAGATGTAGGGACCCATAGGTTAAATATGCCCCTATATCTGTAAATCTGTACCCTTCCTCCTTTTCCCTAGTTTAAGATTTACATATCCAGTGTTATTGGCCAAGAGGTGTAATGACCACTTCCTACCACATTTTCATATAGTGTTTGGAAAGGGGTGGATCTTCCTCTTTGACTGCTGGTGTCCTGATCGACTGGTTGTTCCTATTCAGCCTGGGTACAACAAGGCCCAGTAAAGCCATTGCCCTAGAGGGACCAGTACCTCTAGTGTTTGAGTCGGGGACCAGGGAACCCAGTGAATGATGTAAGCTAGAATCAGGTTATATCTATTATAGACTCTCTAGGAGAGTGAGATAGAGAGTACAGATAGCAAGAGCAGCTTTGTGCTCCATCAAGGATCTGTAGCAGGAAGTACGTTCCCAAGGATCCTAGATTGCCTTTAGTGAAGGTACCACAGTGGATAGGGTGTCAGACTTAGACTCCTTCTCCCTAACCACTCCGCTGGGTGGGATCCAGACCACTTCAAGGTATATCTGCTGGGGATTCCTATTATTGCTTGACCACAATGCCTTATGGGAGTCACATTCCTTATATGTGTCATCCAACCTGTTCTAGCCTATGATTTTACATCTGCCTATGCTCTTGTGACTGTAAGTAAACCTGAGGACATGTGTCTTTTACAAATAAACTGTTACTCTTTGTTTCATTTAAAGAATCTCCTATTTTTATTGCAAAGTAGCCTTAGAGTTGTTGTTGCGCTACACCTGCATCTTGGGTCTGCATCTTGGGTCTGCACCTTGCACCAGATAGCGGGTGATCTGCAGGCAAGTTTGTAAACCCGCAGACTTGGGTTCAGGCTGACATTGACACATTCTTTAAGGGTTGTGGGAAGGTTCTGGTGGAACCTTGCTCCTGCTGCACCCCAACTTGTTGACATCAGAGATGGCCAGGTTGGAAGGGGATATAAAAATACTGGCAGCTCACAAGGGTGTGTTGCCACCTTTCTCCTACCTCTAGCTCTGGGCATCACTAGATGGGGGTGACATTGTGAGGGTTGGTGATGTCATCACAGAGAGGGGTTATGATGTGATGATTGGTAAGTTGCCGATCATCACATCAATCTTGGAAAAGCAGGCATTTTTGAAAAAGAAAGCCCTTCCAAAAACCAGACTGTCCAGGTCCAAACCAGACAAGGGGAACCCTATGATCGGGTCAAAAGTGGCTAGGGTCGGGTGCAGGCCAGCTTTTTGTTGACCCGCACAACACTAACATCTGTCATAGGGCTGCCAAGGCAAGTTCATGAGTGTAAGTTAGGGTACAGGTAGTGGGCTGGACACAGGATTTCTATGTACCTTCACCCCTGCCCTCTTGGGGCAAATGCAGACTTGTAGCAATTCTTTTATGAGCTGGGCAGGCAACATACATATACACATAGTAAGGACCATAGTAGGGACCCCTAAATGTTTTTTTGATGCAGTCAACTCATTAAAGTATCTTCCATACCTATATATAAGCATAAACATATAGAATATATGGATACCTGTGCCTGTGGGTTTTACTAAATATTTAAGGAAACTTAAATAAAATGTCTGTAGTATAAGTACCAGTGTTTCATTTATAAATGTGAGATTTGAGGCAGAAAGACAATGGGAGTAATTAGAAGTGTCCACTGCTGCTCTGAACAATTAATTACATAAGCATTAATGTGGTTAAAAAATGTACATTCATCCTGGATCCTCGTAAAGAGAATTTAGGGAAAATTTGTTTTAGGTTAACCCTTAAAGGCATTGTAATAACGCATGGATCCATGGTTTGTCTAACAGAGGATCCCCTTTATATTATTCCTTATTTTTATTAAATAAATTAAAATAAAAACAGTAACTCTATTTTTACCATTTAGATATTAGCATCACAGTTAGCACTGAAGGGGTTAAACTGGGCCAGGCAGTGTCTTTAAACACTGGGCTGCTGCCCCTGGTATCCAATCAGACTTCGCATTACATCGGGATGTCTCTTCCAGGGAATCAGTCCAACAAGAGGCAGGCTGTGCTACCTTATTGCTGGCAGGGTTCTGAGCTGGTGCATGCTCCGTGCATCTGACTATAGAGAGAGGAGGGGGTGGAGAAAAGAGAGAGAAAGAGAGCAGGAGGGGGGCTTCATCGCTAGGTTGTCTCCAAGCTAAGCTCCTCTCAGAAGCTGGCTGCAAAGCAGTTATCATTGTTTCTGTGATGCAAAGGCTGTTACTAATTGTAAAGAGCACAGCATCTTTCCATCTTCTGCGACTTTGGTATTGTGTGTGTGTGAGTGGGCTTCAGCTTAATGTGCATCCAAATCTCCCGAATTCAGCCATGGACTAGTTACTCCTTCCTCTCGCTTTGGGGCATTTAGCCCCACACGCTGCAAAAAAAATTGTTACTGGTACTTCTGTGGGCACCAATAGGGCACCATGACTACAGCCAAGGAACAAAATTCTTCAGGGAAAACATCTCTGCAGCAAGAGCAGGTAACAACATTATATTTTGGATTTTTTATGGTGTGTGTCGGGGGGAGAGGGGGAAGGTTGTAACGTGGGCTCCGTCTTGGGTTGACATGTATAAATAGGCTGCTAGTTCATCCAACAGAAGGACCAGCCATGAGCCGTGCTCCATAGCCCGCAGTTCTAGTTAGAGTTAGCTATTTTTAAACATTATTTCATCAATAATTTATGCCCACCCTACGCCAGCCCCGCTCTCATTTAACTGCATTTTATGTTTAAATTTAAATGTTTTAAAATACATTATTTAAGTCAAAGAATTGCTCTTGGAAGTTGTTGAGTTGCTTTTTGTGTGTGTAACTATATGTTATTTACATATAAATTGGCTTTAATTCAGGGTTTAATTCAGGGGGTGTGAAATGAGCTATCAGGATCCAATTTTTCACTGTGCAGCTTGGGATCCAGGGTCCTGCATCAGCCACCAAAACCCCTTATGGGAACTTTCATAGAGAACTGGGTCTCCTTGGCACAATCAGTTCTGTAGAACAAATCAAGCAGCAAAGATCTAAGGTAACAAACCTTTCAGGAGAAAAAGGGAAAAAAATGCAGTTTTGTATTTCCAGAGTATGGGAAATGTATGGGTTCTGCAGAGAGCCACAGTCTCTTATTTCATTCCTGGAGAATACAATTGACTGTTTTAATCAATAATTAAATAACCTGAGAAGACGGAGTGTATTTGCCAGACTATAAATTAATTTACCGGCCAGATCCTCGACACATGATAGCCAACATTGTCCATGAGGTCCCAAGGTTTGTTTTTAAAAACGTGTCATTAAAAAGGGAAAATACAGATCAGATGATCAGTCATGTCCGGCACTGACAGGGGTAACGTTCTACCAAGGGTGCCGGAGGCTCCTCATCTGAATATTACATTCTTTTAACATAGGATACCATTTTGGAGTTTGAGGACTTTATTGGATGAGTTACAGAAAAATTGTTCCATTTTGGGGGCAGGAATAAAGTTTTCATTATTTTTTCACATAAAAAAAGTTTGTTTTAATATTCTTAATATATTTTAAATTTAATGTTAATAATTATTCTTTATTTATATTTATTTATATTTCCATAGTTTGGAATTTTGACCTACTTAGGGAAAATGTGTCTGTGAATGATCCCATCAATACAATTTACAGCCCGTGCTTTATTTGTGCAAAGGAAACTTGCATTGCACTGGGAATGAATCAATGGCCCGTATTGCAGAGGAGAGAGGAAATCTTAATTAGAGACAAGGAAGATGCTTGGTTGCTTCCAAGATATGGGCAGACCTGATTTGTACACTTTCTGATGCTAACGTGTGTGTGATTAATTGTTCTGTGGTTCCTGACCTTTTTGTTTTGGTGCATAATGCATTGCTAAACTATTTAGCAGAACATAAGTTTTGGAACATCTCCCTCTCTCTTTATCTCTCTCTCTCTCTTACTCAGTCATTCACTCCGTTACTTGGTTTAAGCACATCAGGGGAAACCAAACTGCAGTATTATATAAAGAAGTCCATTTAGAAACAGCTGCTGCTGGGCAATCAATGGGGAATGTCCTATTTTCTATATCTCCTGCTGGCGCTCGCCATAGGAGACATGAGTTTGAAAGTAATGCAAGTTTTACTATTCTTAAAGTTGTCCAGCTGAATTAACAAGAAGGTGGTCAGGACGTTGATAGGTTATAGAGTGCAAAAATTGTGTGATTTTTGAGTGTGGTCTAAAGTCAATATGCTTTACAGAACTACATATACCAGTGGCCAATGGAGAGCTTTAATTTGCTCTAGCTACAATGGACAGCAATACAAACCTTTCTACCTAATACAATAATTGGAGTTAATGAATAAGTGGTCAAGCCACAACCTACTGATTTAATAAGACCTGGGTTCTATTCATCCATCGTTTATTGCTTGTGGTCACATATCAGTAGCTGGTGCCCAAGTTCTTACTTTTTAAAATCCAACTGCATCATAATAGAGGTTGTCAGGAGCAGTTATCTCTACACATGGTCAGAAGCTTTTGAAGCTAAAGTTAGAGATCAGGAGCTGGAAATTATTCCAGCACCATTATAATTATTTATCCTCTGCACCAGGCCCAAAGGTTAGGTTGTAAGCTCTATGGGGAAGCAACGAAACCTTAAAAAAACATGTTATATATTGCTTTTTAAAATCCAACTGCTTTATAATAGAGGTTGTCAGGAGCAGTTATCTCTACACATGATCAGAAGCTTTTGAAGCTAAAGTTAGAGATCAGGAGCTGGAAATTATTCCAGCACCATTATAATTATTTATCCTCTGCACCAGGCCCAAAGGTTAGGTTGTAAGCTCTATGGGGAAGCAACGAAACCTTAAAAAACATGTTATATATTACTTTTGTATAATTAGCAGCAGTAGCTAAAGATTAAAAATGAGCCGAGGATCCAGCTTGCACCTTTCTGTGGGAATAAAGGTAGTACATACATCATACTTGGATCCCTAACATTTTAATGATGATGTTTTCAAGCACTTACCCGAGGATGAATTGGTTTACCGATTGAAATACTAGTCCAAAGTGGATATTCATATGCATTCTGACAGTGGTAATGGATTGCTGCTCTTGTATCTGTTACAAACCAGTAGACGCTGAGAGATATTGTGAACTGCATACAAAGTACAGAGATGTATAACACTGGCTATTAGCTGTTGATATGATGGGTCAGGTGTGCCTGGAGTGGGAGAAATAGAGGGAACAGCAGAGTTTCGACTCACTTAGCCTATCAGCAGGGGGTGCTTGCTAAGCAATGCTTGTGGCTGCTTCAGATCACATTGGAACGATGAGGGATTTTGAGGGATGAGAGAAGGTGCTCACTGATTATAAAACTTAACATCACTCCTTGCATGTCTTACAGTATGTTACTAGTCCTAGATGCAACTAGTCCTTCGAACTGCAAACTGTAGGTCTGAACTGTGTTATGAAACTTCTTGGGGCACCCTGGGGTGAAATAAATTAGCAAGAGGAATTATTATTAACATTCCTCAGGGGCAAACCCTTTCATTTGCACTGAATTGATCAAGGACCACGCCAATGTCATCAGCCCAGTGGGTAAAAGGTTACTGACACTTCCAAAGCCTTGATTCACAGTACAATCGATTATTTTTTTTTTCTTTTTCTATTTAAAAAATACATCAGGCCATGGGGATGTTCACCTGTATCTCTTTATTTACATACTGTATGTAGGCAAGTTCTCCAATCATAGGTTGTCCTGCATAGGGTCCTTCTTTGACATTTATGCATTTATTTATAAGCTCTAAATTTATTCCTGCCACTAAATATTGGGGTTTGTCTTCAATCCTGCATTTACCTATATGCTCACTAAGATGTAATTCATAAAAGGGGTAAAAGCTCAATCATTGCAACTAGAGATGTCCAACATCTTCCAGTCCAGTAGGTGCTGACCATTTCACCCACCTCATTTCCAGCTGGATACAAGTTAGTTAATTTTAACAATAGATGAGAGCCAGAATCTATGGCTTGCATACTAAAAATATAATACTTACAGTAATGCTATGGTATGGTGTCAAGTGAAAATATCCTTTCTGCATTGCCCAGCTAACAAGCTGAAGGAAATATATTCATGAAGGCAGCCCTGTTACCGACATACTTTATTTTTTATATTCAGTGGAGAAGTATGCAATTTTTATAACTATCTGGGATGATATGCACAGACTATGACACTTTAAATGTCTGCTTGCTCTATTTAGCAGTGGAATGTTGTTTTACTTAACGCCAGAGGTGCAGGAAGTGTCTGCATTGTGTTATATATAAATTGGAAAAAAAAATATTTTAGATTTTATTAGCAATTCTAATCTACCAGTATTATTTGAATAGGGGATATGGGCTTCAAAACTATCACCTTGAAGGGTTATGACAAGTTGGGAAATGTAGGTGCAAGGAACAATAATTATTTCAGAAAAGAAACCCAAAGTTTGCTCCTGGAAAGTGATGGGCGGATCTGTCCCGTTTCCCTTTGCCAAAAAACTTGTGATACAAGGAAAAAAAACTGTGAAACGGCGTAAAATTTGCAAAATGCATTGAAGCGAATGGGCGTCCAAATAATTTTGATGAGTGAAATTTTGACACGAGCGACAATTTTTATCCACGCGATTCTTTTGTCCAAATGCATTAAAGTCAATGGGTGTCCAACTAATTGTGACGTGCTAAAATTTTTTATGCGCACAACAATTTTTCTTTGTTGCAGTGAATTCTCCAAGTCAAATTTTTGCCAAACTTTCATGAAAACATTTGCAGGCGGCAAAGTGTGGAAATTCGCAGTGAATCCATGCCTGCCGAATAAATTCGCTCATGCTCCTGGATAAAGTACAACTACCAATATATAGAGAGAGACTAATTGGCCAATAAAGGTCCCCATAAGTGCCTCTGACTATACCTTGCATTATAGAATGGAACATGAGGATCTGCATTCCCCCATGATTACCATAGTGCTGTATTTATAAGGGGCAGGTGGGGAAGGCACATACGCTACCCCCACCCTTATCTTTTAGCCTCCCCCTATCATTCCAATGCCCAAGTCCTATGGCAGATGGTAAGGACAGGACTGCTAGGAGTCTGTCACCACTGTTCCTTGTACCTCTCATGGGAACTTTAATTCGGCATGAGGTGCAAAGCTTAACAGGGCCATGGACATAAGTGTTTATTGAATGAGCCTTGAGGGACTAATTTTGCTCTAAGACGTATGTCCAGGGTTGTGATAAATTACCCCTATCAAAAGAAGTTCAGACTAAGCCTTCTTTCTTTACTTACATTCAGAATGTTGAGTAGAATTGTTAAATATTGTGGAAATTGTGAAATGATCCAGGATCTACAAATTATTCAGGGATCGCAATTCATGGCAGTCATCTTCCGGGTCTTCGTTAATCTGACAATGAGACTGGCATGGAGGCGCATGCGCAGTTGGAGCTATGTATCGACAGCTGTGCATGTGTCGAAATTGAGGGAAACTGCCGAATCACCAGAAGAATACACGAAGACCTTTGAGATGGCTGCCGTGAACTCTGATCCCTGAATCTGCACCAAGGGGTAAGTAAAAAGTTAGGGGCATTTGCCCGGGGTAGCAGCTAGGCTGGGGGGGGGGAAAGGGAGGTCTATGTGGGGGTCTATGTGGGGTAGAGGTTTTTTTAATAAGTGGTTTGTTTCTCCTTTAATGCTAACTCATATAAAATAAAATAAAAATTCTCTTGGGAGGCCTCTCCTGATCTTCCTAGTCAAACACTGACATGGCTATGAGCTGTTTCATTCCCAATTGTGTCGGTAGAAATGTTAATCACGTCTTGAAGGGCTTCTAAATGATGAAAAATGAGAAACAGTATAATCCTTATTTAGTAAGAGTCCCTTTCCTACTGGCTAATATCAGTTTTCATGAGCAGATTCACAAAATAATGATTAGTTATGCAATGCAAGTGATAAAGTGTATCAAGCAATGACACTTTCAAGCTCTTTTCAAAATCTGAACAATACAATTAATTAATTTTTAAACTGATAAGTGACCGATCAAATAATTATATCCCGTTGGCATAGGCATATTAATAAACGTTTCCTTTATACATCTCATTTTTCGATAAACCATTTGGGGGTCCAGTTTATGGTTATAACAAATGTAATATCAGATTACTATTAGGGTTAGGGATGAAAGGTCAAACATCACGGTTTGCAGAGGTGTAACTACAGAAGAAGCAGACACTGCAGTTTCAGGGGGGCCCAGGAGGGTAGAGGGCCCATTGCGGCCCTAATTAATGATCACTTTCAATATATCTTGTTTGAAATGGTAAATTTAGCAACATTTTAGGGCCCTAATTTGCTGTTGGGCCAGTAAACTCTAGTTACTAGTGATGAGTGAAGGTTTTGCTGTGAAAGAGATACCCATAGACCCATAATAAAAAAAACTTGTTAACCATGTACTTCAATATATTTGGCCAATTGTGTGCTGTTTAGGAAATTTTCAGTTCAGATTCGTCCATCACTACTAGTTACACCAGTGAGTTTTAGTATTATCTTAGAATAGGGAAACGCACTCATTTGCGCTACCCTTAAACTAACCCAGATATTACTTTTTTTATAGCCATGAACTGAATCTTTTGACATTTCTGTAAGAAAAAGTCCAATACTATATAATACAAATTCTTACAGAGGTTTGAAATATGGGACAAGAGCTCACAAAGACTTAACCAAATCCAGATTTAGTTCTTTTTATAATCTGTCCAGATGTTCCCCCTTGCTGCTCTCACTTTAAGACTTGCCGGCATCTGAGTAGAGGAGGGCTCTAGTGATGGGTGAATTTCTCCCGTTTCGCTGAAAAATTTTGCGAATTTCCCGCAAAATTTGCGAAACATCAAAGAATTTGCAAAAAATCATGAAATCTGAAAGTTCCTGGAAAAATCGTGAAATTCGAACGTTTTCACGAAAAATTGTGCAAATCAGACGTTTTCATGTAAAAATCGTGAAATTTGAAGGTTTTCACAAAAAAACGTGGAATCTGAAGGATTTCACTCAAAAATTGTGAAATTTGAGGGATTTCACTCAAAAATCTTGAAATTTTAAGGATTTCACTCAAAAATCATGAAATTTGAAGGTTTTCACTCAGAAATCATGAAATTTGAAGGTTTCACAAAAAAATCTGAAAATTTGACATTGAAATTGACGCCGGTGAATTTTCACGGAGATTTGCGAATTTATTCGCTGGTGGCGAAACGCAGAAATTTGCCGCAAATTCATGCCAGGTGAATTTATTCGTCCATCACTAGAGGGCTCCTACCGAAACAAAAGGCGGTAGTTAGAAGCAGAAAAATGTGCCACGGCAAAACAATTTCTGCCCACGTCAGAATAGTTGCGTGTCCAAATTATTTGGGTGCCCATTGACAAGCGTCAAAATAATTTTGACGCCTATTGACCCATCAATTCACCCATCACTATACATTACATCTTATCAATAGCCCTGTTCTTGAATAGTATTTCTGCTCAATGATGTATAAAAGCAAATGCAAGCTCAATGTGAAGACAGTGTAGGAGATAGGAAATAAGAATCAAATGGAGGTGTAGAGGGCTTACTTGAGCGAGGAGCATAAAAACATGTGACCAATACTTCCACAAGCTCTCAATGATACTTCTCGGTGCATTTCCATGAGCAAAAGCATTTTAAGTTAATTAACAGCTTCCTATTGTGTGATGTTACTACAACTTTTTTTTTTACACATTTTTGGAAACACTTTATTATATTATATTATAATACTGTATATATTTCTTCTCTGTGTTTGGATACCAGTCCCCAAGGGTTCACTGAATTTGGAAATATAGAAACTAACAATTGTTGCTGTTATTTCTTTTTCCCCAGATAAATGCAGCTTTATACAAAATGGGTCAAGGCTTAAGATACAAATACAATACACTGCTTTAGAGGGGAAAAAAAGAGACTTGGGTATTAATTAGCCGAACCTTAAAAATATTTTACCAGCTTTTTAAAATATTCAACCCTCCGGTAACTTTTTCTTAAAAAGAATAGGAAAATGCATTTAAAGGATAACTAATATAAATGGAAAACATTTTCTTTACGTTTGCTCAGTAAAACATATAGAGAAAGGGTAATGTGAATGTGAAATCTTCTTTATTTACGCATTGAGGTTTATTTATATAAAGCTCTTATTGGCCAGTTTTGCTTCAGTGACTTAATTAAAAACTTACTTTTGAATACTGAAACTCTTGACTATGAATACATCTGGTAAAGTATTTTTTAAATGCATAACTGGTTGGTTTAAAGCTAAAATGTAAGACAAGAAAGTATGATTATGCAGAAGTGGGTGGGATACGGATGTTACTGTCTTTTTCTGTCTTCCAAACCATCTAATGTCCAGAATATAAGACTTTTCTTCTTAATTTCCATTCTTTAAGTGGTCTTGCCACCTAGGCTTCAACCATTGATGGAATCAAGGTTACTTCCAACTTACCTAAATGCAAAGACCAACTTCCATAACTGCTCAAGGCTGTCACATTTAGAAGCTTAGACATCAATACCGTTGTCAAAAATAAAAAAAAATGTTATTACATCCAGTCCTGGGGGAGAGATAAAGAGGTACTATAAACCTAAACTTCTATTAGTTCTAATTGGAATGGTTCCAAATCTTATTTTGGGTCTTTCATTGGTCAAGAAGCCAACCTACTTTATAAAACTGACAACTCTTTCTCTCATTTTCCAAACCTTTCCCTTATAGGTATGGTACCTATTATACAGAATGCTTACAATCTGGAGTTTTACAGAACTAGAGGTGTTATTAATAATGAGCTGAACCATGCCTAAAGGCCACTTAACATTACGGGGTTATTTATCAAGCTCGAAGTATCCGAACCTCAAATAATTTGTATTTTTCAGAGCAAAAAAAAATTAGAAGAATCTTTCGAGATTTATTAAAGACCGATGGTCTAAAAACTCGGAATCTGAAACCCCGGCATCTAAAAGCTCTCGAGGTCCGGTATAAGTCAATGGAGGAGTTTCTGTGCTGATGGCTGTACCAATATCCGATGATTTCGGGGTTTCGGTGCAAAAAACTATGAAAACTCAGAAAAAATATTAGTTTTTGCGGGAAAACTGCGAACAATTTGGAGTTTTCGGGGAAAGCTCAGTTTGCCCGACCCTATTTTTCTGGGCTTTTTCTTCAGAAATAATGTCCATTCGGAAATTCGGAGTTGCTCGAAGTTTGATATTAGAAATAGTGAGATTAATTCAGACCTTGATAAATAACCCCTTAATATAAGAAGGGGGGGTAAAAAGGTGTCCTTTAATTTCTGAGGAAAGCCAGAAGTTGTGCAAGGCTAGAGGCTGGTGAATTTGTATCCCTGGAGGGGAGAGGGAGCAGGGTTTAGTGAGAAATAGTGATGGGCGAATTTGCGCCGTTTCGCCGAAAAATTCTCGAATTTCACGCGAAATTCGCGAAACGTCAAAAAATTTGCGAAACGGCGCCGGCGCCCGTTTTTCGACGCCGGCGTCCGTTTTTTCGGAAAAAAATGTTTTGACGCCGGCGAATTTTTTCCGCGGGCGTTTCGCGAATTTATTCGCTGGCGGTGAATCGCACATTTTCGCCGCGAATTCGCGCCTGGCGAATAAATTTGCCCATCACTAGTGAGAAACCCAGAATATTGAGTGTAGAAGTCACCCTGTATGGTGACTAATCCTTTGGGGAAAAGTCTTGAATGTCTGCTGTTAAAACTCTATTTAACTTTGTTTCTGTAAGTTGGGAAGAGTTTCTTAAATAAACCTGAGTTCTTGCCTGGAGTCCCAGTCTTTATGCTTTTGATCCATTGCTGACCTGCCTACCAAAATTGTGAATTTTACTTTACTTAAATTAAATTATTAACATCCAGGACAAAGTATTGTTACAAATAAGAAAAAAATGTGTTTGTTTAAATAGGATTCTACGGAAATGGAATTCTGTATTTCAGAGCTTTCTGAATGGCACACTTAATAGACAGTTGTATCAGATAATGATCACAATGCACTGAAATAAAGGACACAACTTTCAAGAGAGAAAAAGCATTTTAGAAAAATAGGCTTTCAGCAAGGGAATGGCTTTTATAAAGCACAGTATCACTATATATTTCTTGACCATGTATGATCTCTTAGTTAGTTATAGCACTTTAAATCACAGTCCATTGTGAGTGACAGGCGAGTCCGGACTATTGACAGTGTGTAATGGCCGGAGCTGTAGTGTGCGGCTACTTCAATAAAGAAATCTATTGCATTAGAAATACACATTACTCAGGTGAAAGTACAGTTTCTGGACATAAACCTTCCAAGGCCTATTATATCATATTTTAAGTCTGACTGTTTCATCTTTCCGCTGAAGGAAAAAATCATTTGTAGAATCAAACTGCTCTAGTCACATGCAGATACCTTCTGACACGGAGCGGTTGAAGGACTTGACCGCCATTGATGTTTGCTGTTGAGTTCTATTGAAGTTTGCCGCAATCTGGGCATGTTAACAATAGGCTGAATAATATAAACATGTCTATTATACCCATTCAAACAAAATGTTCCATGCACCTGGTCATAAATTACGATCCAGCATTAAGCCGGAGGTGGGTGTTTTGCAGTCACTGAACAATACATAGTCGGTAGAGGATTTATAACACAGTCATGTTAAGCATTTTATGATAAAGTATGATGTAAAAATGGTGTAGCTCAGGCATCTATTGGCTCTTTGCTTGTTTCCTCTCAATAGTCTTTAGGACTAGTGATGTGCGAATAAATTCGTCAGACGTGAATTTGAGGCATTTTCACAGTCAACAAATAAATCAAAACTGCGGCAAAAATTCGCCGGTGAAAAATTTGGGCGCGCGGCAGAATGGTTACACGCATAAAAATTGTCGTGCGTCATGATTATTCGGATGCCTATTGCCTAATGCATTTGGAAAAAATAGGCACGCGTATAAAAATAGTCGCGGGCATCAAAATTGACGCTCATCAAAATAATTTTGATGCCCATTGACTTCAATGCGTTTTTGTGAATTTCGCTGTAAATTCGTGAATTTTTCGGCAAAGCGAAACGGGACAAATTCACCCATCGCTACTTAGGACATATTGGAAGCAATGAAATAACAGGGGCAATGCATGTTCCAATCATATGTTTGCTTCAAAGGGATTCTGTCATGATTTTTATGGTGTAGTTTTTGTTTCTTATTTACGCTGCAAATAATTCACGCTACGTTTTTTTAGTTGTAATATTGGTGTGTAGGTGCATCTTAGGTCATTTTGCCTGATCATGTGCTTTCAGAAAGAGCCAGCACTTTAGGATGGAACTGCTTTCTGGCAGGCTGTTGTTTCTCCTACTCAATGTAACTGAAGGAGTCACAGTGGACATATATTGTTACTATTGAGTACTTTTATACAGTATCTACCAGGGAGCTGATGGGCTGCTTGGGGAAAAGGAGGGGGTTGATATCACTCCAACTTGCAGTACAGCAGTAAAGAGTGAATGAAGGTTATCAGAGCACAAGTCGCATGACTGGGGGCACCTGGGAAATGGACAATATGTCTAGCCCCATGTCAGATTTCAAAGTTAATTATAAAAAAATCAGTTTGCTCTTATGAAAAACAGATTTTAGTGCAGAATTCTGCTGGAGCAGCACTATTAACTGATACATTTTGAAAAAAAATGACAGTATCCCTTTAAATTAGTTTAAATTGGTTACTAGACCCTGGCAACAATGCATATTTTAATACATTTCCCCATTGTATGTTTTTCTTAAGGCTGGGGGAGAACAGTGATCTGATATATACCCAATTACAAGTATGGGACCTGTTATCCAGAATGCTGGGGATCTGGGGGTTTCTGGATAACAGATCTTTCCATAATTTGGATCTCCATACCTTAAATCTACTAGAAAATCATATAAACATTAAATAAACCCAATAGGCTGGTTTTGCTTTGAATAAGGATTAATTATATCTTAGTTGGGATCAAGTACAAGCTACTGTTTTATTATTACAGAGAAAAAGGAAATCACCTTTATACATTTGGATTTGGATTATTTGGATAAAGTAGAGTCTATAGGAGACTGCCTTCCTGTAATTCAGAGCTTTCTGGATAACAGGTTTCCGGATAACAGATGTATTTTATTTATGATTTCATTATGGGTATTTGAATAGTTTCCATAAAGTATATCAATGTTATCAAGCAACAAAATATACTAACCCCCTAAGTGCCTAAGGTTAGTGATGGACGAATTGTTCCTGGGAAATTCGCGAAACAGTGAAAAATTCACAAAACGTGAATTTTGACACCAGCATCAATTTGTAGGCGTCAAAATTGATGCTGGCAACAATTTGACACGCATTGAAGTCAATGGGCATCATTTAATTGTCGCAGGCATCTGAATTTTCGCAGAATTTATTCACCGTTGGCAAAATATGGAAATTCACCATGAATTCACGCCTGGTTAATAAATTCCCCCATCACTACCTAAAGTCCATTGCCTTTAAATTTTACAATGTTCCTTTAAGGGTATTTCCTTAGCCTTGGGCTCAGCAATTGTTAAAATAATATGCTTGCTCCTGGGGAGGGGGGGGGCTGCAGTTATAATTCCTCAAGGGAATGGAACTATGAGTAACTTAATGAGAACTGAACTTTAAGTGCATGTTCCCTGGATGTATAACATATATAGGGATCCTTGTCAGGTGGGGAAACAATGTGACAAAACTGTTGTAATTTCTGATGTAATTATGCTGCACCGTGTGACCTCAGCAATAGATCTGGAGAAATCTGCAGTCGGTTGAATTGGGATTAATTTATATTGCAGTCAAAACTGTTTTGCAGTCACCCAAAAAAACATATTTGGGAAGTTAATGGCCTGAGCTGGCATTTTACAGGCGCATTATTTTTTCCCTTACTATCACTTTATTGGCTAAGCTTCTTTGCTCACTTAAATACACAAAGAAGGAGGGGAAAAGAGCCATAAAATAAGTGTCTGTGTTGCAGCTCGCATTGACTTTTCTTGCAGAGGATCTGTTTCCAAATTTTTAGATACAACTGCACAGACTATTCTGGGTGCGTTATTGATTTACAAATGAGACATAACTGAAATGACTTGGGAACATTCTGAAATCCTCAGCATATTACAAAACTACAAAAAACAAAAACAAATTAATGGGTACAATAATGGCTAAACTTGTTAAGACTGCAGATTGTTTAGTTTTACTGCCTTGGAAAAAACTCGAGGGCACAGCACCCCCTGTTCCATCGTCATGTTGGATGTTCACTATGTCTGAAGGAATCATAAAAAAAGTCCAACTTGGAAAGAACTTTGAAGAATAATGGGAATTGTTTGTTCAACAAAATAAAGCTGAACTTTATGTTGCCCTTGACAGTATGTAACCTAAAGTATGTTTGTCTAAAAAGACCCATGGGGGGCATAGTTTATGACCAATAATAGGATAGAAGGTTTGACGGAAGCAGGTGTGCCGGTAAGTTTTAGTGCAGGGTTTTTTTAATAGTGATGAGCGAATCTGCCCCATTTGGCTTTTGCCAGAAAGTTCAAAAATGTATGAAAAATTCATATAATAAATATAGAAATAAAGAAGATATCCTGTAGAAATTACCTTTTCAATAGGCACAATTTTTTTTTATTAGTAGCAAATTTTTTTTTGCATATGACGTTTTTCTCCACTCCAAATGCGTTAAAGTCAATGGAAATTTTTTTCTGGCGCCAACTTTTTTGTCTAGATGCATTAAAGTCAATGGTCGTTTTTTCTCACTCCAAATGCATTAAAGTCAATGGCTGTTTTTTCATGCGCCAACTTTTTTGTCTTGGTGACTTTTCTTTTCCTTGCCAAATTTTTGCCGCAGTTTTGTGGAATCGATGCTTGGCCAAAAACTTTACTAATAAATATTTTTAAAATAATCAGTAGAATGCACTCTATTAATGTATTATTATTTACAATTGCAGAAGGACATTTCAATTTTCTAGTAGAATTAATGGAGACCCCCAACTATAAAGATCATGGGGACCCACAGGTTAAGAATCACTTTTTTAGTGGGTTTTAGTGGGTTATTCTTTTATTACAGTGGGGAATGTAAGACAGTGGTTGCCTGCTCAGTCTGCTTGAGTTGGGCCACCAGCATAATGGGGAGTGGTTTCCTTATTCGCATTCCTCTTGGTTATCTACTTAATGTCAGGGCTAGTGATGAGCGAATTTGTCCCACTTCGCAGAAAAATTCGCAAATTTACTGTGAAATTCGCTAAATGGTCGAAAATTTGCAAAACGCATTAAAGTCAATGGGCGTTATTATGTTGATGCATGTCAATTTCGACACCCACAACAATTTTTATATGCACACCTATTTTGTCCAAATGCATTAAAGTGAATGGGCGTCAAATTTTTTTAATGCACAACAATTTTTATGTGCACGACTAATCTGATGCACGCCAAAAAAATTTTGACGCTGCAGATTTTTCACCAGCAAATTTTCTCAGTTTCTCAAATTTGTTCGCTGGCAAATTTATTCACCCATCACTAGTCAGAGCTGTATTTTCGGACCCTGTTAGTCTAGAATTGGAATCGGAAGCTCATTGCCCCCCTAGACAATAAACACATGTTGTAGGATTTGCGCCAATAGCTGCTAGAAATGGTACCACTCCCTCCTCTGCTGCCAGATATGTCTGATTGTTTGCAGGACCTATTTATTACTATTTATTACAAATTTCATTCCTCAAGATGTATCTATTAAATAAATCTTGAAAACTGAAAAGAAGAAAGAAAGCAACTAAATTAGGATGATTAAGTATAAAGTAATGGGGATGTGTTTTCAGTTTTCAGCTATTTTTTATTATTATTTTTTTAGTGTTTGTAAAAACAGCATAATTTGTAAAAAAAAAAAATGGAAATGATATTTCTGCTATGGTCAATTTTTTTTCCGTGAATTAAAACACATTTTTTTATAGTTTTTTTTATATACTAGAAATCTTCAGAAAAATTACGATGATTAATTGTGAATTTTTCTCACAATCATAGTTAGAAAAACTCTTATTAGAATATAAATAATTGTGCCTCCCCCCCTCACTAGCAGATTGTGTTGGTTCTGTTACTGTTTCTAAGTTATAGACTTTCAATCTCATCATCACAATAGAGTGGGTCATTTGTCAGTGGGTGTTAAAGGGTGGTCAAGGCGTGGCGGTTAGGTACAAGGTCCAATGCCCTTCTCATCAGTAAAACAATTCAAAAACTTTATGAAGATATTCTATGCACATATTTTTCAATTCCAGAACCGGACTTTGTTTTGACATTTGGGACAAAATGAAAAATATCTATTTTTTTGCTATATCCAGCAACAAGCCCTAATGAAAAGATCTAAAAGATCACAAATAAAACTTATAATACAATGTGTTTTTTTTATTGTATGTGTTGACGGTAAATTACCGAGGCAGTTTGTAGGGCCTGGTACTCCTGCTGAGTATTCTTCAGATGATTCTAATAAGATCTAAATACACAGTATCTAAACTTAGATCTAAATGAAGTAATTTCTACTTCCTTTGAGCACTCTCTGCAGAACATATTTAATGTATCCTCTTTCTCCGAACCACTTGTGAGTATTCAGCATTGCATTTGCTCAGAATGTATAATGGCAGTTTGCTCTTGTGATGCATTATCTCTTCTCTCCGCTCTGTGCAACACACTTTCATGTCTATCGTATAAAAGAAGATGTTAACAAGAGCCACAGATAGACATAGACCATATCAATATAAAAGTTAACAAAAATTTAATTATTAATCTTAACATTTATTTATTTTATGCTGCGACAATTTTGAACTGGTATTTATTTGTGTTTTGACTTTGGCTTTTGGACATATGAAAAAATGTTGTCCTGCAGATTTTTAGTTTAAACATTTAAATGATATATAGTTGTTAGAGTCCCAGTAAAGAATTACGCTAGAGACCAGGATGCCATTTGATTGACAGGGTCTGGGTTTTGAACAGAATGGATTCTTATAAAAATGCAGCCTTATCAAGCATCACTGCCCCTGGCATAAGGAAAAAAAATGCAGCCTTACTATCCATCATTGCCCCTGGCAGTGATGTGAATAGAAACAAAAACAACACAAAAAAAATGTAAACTGATTGGAAATTGTATGAGAATATCAATGTGTGCATAATATTATGAGTTCATTAGTACATGAAAGTCCATTGATTTAATAGAAATATTTGGAGATAGTTGTTAAATTAGATTTTTCTTACTGTTTTCCTTAGCTTTTTTTGAAATTGTTAGTGATTCTCTTTGCAGATTTTGGGGGACATTTACTTGGTCTGAAGTTTTGCTCCGAAAAGCCTCCCCATACTTCAAATCCGTTTCTCAAAAGAGCAAACATATTTTTTTATATTTAATTTTGAAATCTGACATGGGGCTAGACATACAGTATTGTCAGTTTCCCAGCTGCCCCAAGTCATGTGATAAACTTCAATCATTCTTTACTGCTGTACTGCAAGTTAAAGTGATATCAACCCCCCCCCAGCAGCCAAACAACAGAACAATGGGAAGGTAACCAGATAGCAGCTCCCTAACACAAGATAACAGTTGCCTGGTAGATCTACGAAAAGCACTCAATAGTAAAATCCAGGTCCCACTGCGACTCATTCAGTTACATTGAATAGGAGAAACAACAGCCTGCAAGAAAGCAGTTCCATCCTAAAGTGCTGGCTTTTTCTGGAAGCACATGAGCAGGCAAAAGGACCCGAGATGGCTGTCTACACACCAATATTCAATATCCTGGTTCAGGAATGAAATTTTATATTGTATTATATTCTTTGAACACAAGATATGATTTCACTGACATAGGAATGTTGAGGATGTAGATTCATCTTAACAGTTTGCCAGTAAGAACCCGGCGAAGTAGACTATGGTGAAAAGGGTAACGTATTGGAAAATGTACACTTTGATAAATTTGTGGATTGACTATCTTTTGCCTGAGCAAAAATGTGCTTTGTGCAACAGCGAGAAAGTTCTCTGTAGAGCTTTTTCGCTATTGTCTTCTTCGCCTTTTAGTAAATTGGCATATTCTCTACAAATTGTCATGTTGGTGAATTTGTGCCAAAAAAAAAAAAAATATTCGCCCTATAGTAATTGTGCCCTTTTGTCTTGCACTTCAAGCTTGAATTGAGGTCAAATCTCCTCTGAAGCTTGGCCATATTACTTGATAGGTAAGCCTAGAGCTTATAGGGAAAACCTAAAAATAGCCCATCATTCTAAAAAAAACACTTCATGAGCTGTTCAAAAGGAGAACTAATAAGTCTTTCAACAGATGAGCAATCCACCCAGCCCTGTAGGGTATAGGAAAATCTTCCTGATGACAAAACGATAATCAAATTGCTCCATACATTAATTATTATTGATTGCTTAGAAAATTAACTTTATTGATCCTTCCTAGCTAGAAAGAACTACAACTAGGGTCGCATATAACTCATGGCAGGGGGGCAAGAGCCATGACGTAATGGTGGCAGATTGATGACATGGTGGGGCAGATTGATGACGTATTGTTGGATGGGTTGATGACATCAGCAGTAGGATTTTGACACGGCAATCAGCAATTGCCAGATCGCGATCAGTTGCAATGTCCAGTTTTCCTAATCTGAAGAACCGGGCAAGCAGTTCTGACTCAGACAGCCCTTCAAAATACCAAGCTGTCTGGGTAAAAAATACAGGTGTCAACCCTAATTACAACCCCTATTTTAATCACACAAATAAATCAATTTTTAGTAGGGCTTTCCATACTTTTACCTTATCATAAAGAAGAAACCCATTCTGATTCTAGCTTCAAGGTCTTCCCATGGCATGCCAACTATATATCTGGTCCAACCTTGATCTTAATGAATGCTGCTGTGTTTACCCTAACCTGTCCCCCACGCAACCCCTTTCCAAAGATGTGAATTCCAGTTGGCCAGTAAGGTGTGCAATAAATATATGAATTGATTAGAAGATATCCTTTTTAGATAAACCCTGTTCTAAAATCTTTACCCCTTTACATAGAGATGAAATCCTCTGTTGATATTATCCTGCTAACATAAATAGAAACCATTGGTGGGGTTTCCCAGAAGCTACACTGTAAAATGCTTCTCTGGGCTCAGGTTGTTCATTTTTCCAGGAGCAGATCATTTTTATAGAATGATAATAATAATAAGAACTGACCAAATAAAAATAAATTGCATTTCAAAGTCAACGCTTTCTTTCTATTCCCTCAACAATGGTGAGATAGGCATGAAAGGAAATGAGTTAGCTACAGTATGTGTCAGAAATGGAATATATATATATATATATATATACATAGCACTTAGTACTTACATGGTCTTATGGATAACATTGTAGTAGTGTAAAAAATATCTGCATAAAAATAGTTATGTTGCACCAAAATTATATTCAGCATAAAAATTACAGGTATGGAGTTCCTTACCCAGAAATCCATTATCATGAAAGCTATGAATTAGGGGAAGGTCATCTCCCACAGACTGCATTTTAATCAAATAATTCCAGTTTTAAAAAATGATTTCCTTTATTTCTGTAATAATAAAACAGTAGCTTGTTGTACTTGATCCCAACTAAGATATAATTAATCCTTATTGTAGGCAAAACAATCTTATTGGGTTTATTTCATGTTAAAAAGAGTTTAAGCACACTGGATGGCCCATTTATTAAAGGTTGACTTATAGTGGTAATAAAGATTTTTGAAACCAAGAATAAACTCATTTCCTGGAAAGACATTTATGAACAGGAAACAGTCACAAAAAAAACGCAACCGCAACTTTTTCAACATGTTGCTTGATAAATACTACTTATTCATGCTGCTGCACAAAAGCCCAAAAACACCCAAAAACCACAAATCACAGCCATTGACTTTATTTAGACAGGTTTTTATCTGGAGTATTTTTGGATTCGGAATTGTCACAGTTTTATCGCATAATAAATCTTGTGACATTTTCAGTTTTTTGGAGACAAAAAGCCCAACCATAAAACGTTGCATTTAAGTAATCAGCCAATTAAGGTGTGGCGATTCAAAGGAAAGATCCCTTATCCAGAAAACCCCAGACAGGTTTTTATCTGGATCCCTTATCCAGAAAACCCCAGACAGGTTTTTATCTGGAGTATTTTTGGATTCGGAATTGTCACAGTTTTATCGCATAATAAATCTTGTGACATTTTCAGTTTTTTGGAGACAAAAAGCCCAACCATAAAACGTTGCGTTTAAGTAATCAGCTAATTAAGGTGTGGCGATTCAAAGGAAAGATCCCTTATCCAGAAAACACCAGACCCTGAGTAATCAGAATGCAGGCATGATAGAGGAGGTGCTATAGAGGTACCTGGGTTTGAAAACCAGGTCATCTAACTTGTATGTAAAAATATAAATCATATGACCAAAACCTGCTATATAGAGTATATAATAAAATGCTTGTCAGATGGGTAGATCAAAATTAATTACTTCACATACAGGCATAGACAAAAATATACTTTTCCATTTATTGGTTAGTTTTATCTTCTGTGACATTTTCTGTTTGATGTTTTCTCTTTAGCAGACGACTTCTAAAAATGCTAATGTTTTATAGAACCAAGAGAAAAAAAGATTTGTGTCAGTTGATAAGATTGTTCATTTAATTATTATAGTACTGTTCGTCACATTATATTTCACTGGCACTAATTATTATCATCTCACCCCTCCATGAATATAGAGATATTTTTAATTTCACCACTTTTGTACAAAAGTCATGCAAGCACTTTGAAACCTTTGATTAAAGTGCCAAAGCTGAGCATTCTCTGTCTCTTTGCTCCGAAGCAGCCTATAGAACGTCTTCTAAAAAACATTGATCCAAACGTTGATCTTGGTTAACCCCAGGATAACACATGAAAAATAATTTGATTTGACAGTAACCTACTGGGAAACTGCTGGGGAAAATGAAAATTCCAGCCAAACGCATTTTTGACATTCCTTATCACAAATCATATAAGTTCCAATTTTAGAACAATGTGACCTCAGGTTCACATTTGCAGATAAGTCACTAACAGCTTTATATTTCCCTCCGTATTGGTTTTTATTTGTTATACTGCAAAAAGCATCAACTTCATTTTTCAGTTTCACTTTGTAAAGGCCTTATATGGAAAATGAAGTCATTACATAATATCATTACACAATTAGAAGCAAGAAATTAAATTATAATGTGCTGTTTTCTAATGTTACCTCTGGTTGACCCCCACATTTATATTTTGGCTCTTTAACGCATGTAGTAAAAAGGAAAAGCCTGTTCATTTAAATAGGGATGCACCTAATCTACTATTTTGGATTCGGCTGAACCTCCGAATCCTTTGCGAAAGATTCGGCCGAATACCGAACCGAATCCGAACCCTAATTTGCATATACAAATTTGGGACGGGAAGGGAGAAAATGTTTTTACTTCCTTGTTTTGTGACAAAAAGTCACGCGATTTCCCTCCCGTCCCTAATTTGCATATGCAAATTAGGATTCGGTTTGGCCAGGCAGAAGGATTCGGGCTAATCCGAATCCTGCTGAAAAAGCCCGAATCCTGGCCGAATCCCGAACCAAATCCTGGATTCGGTGCATCCCTACTTTTAAATGCAATATCTTCTTTTAAAATTATATAAATCATGCAATATACTGTATTATTTCAGCAGAGCCCTGAAAACATATGTAGACTAAAACTCAGATCTAGGTGATCCTCAATTAAAGAAAAATAAATTGAAATTTGTCTCTGACTACTAGATCTGAACTAACTTAAAACAAGAATGAATGGTTTGGGTCACTGATCCCCAACCAGTGGCTTGCGAGTAACATGTTGCTCTCCAACCCCTTGGATGTTGGTCTCAGTGGCCTCAAAGCAGGTGCATTTTTTTTTATTTCTGACTTGGATCCAAGTTTTGGTTACATAACAAATAGGTGCACTGCCACACAGAGCCTCCTGTAGGCTTCCAGCACACATAGGGCTACCAAATAACCAATCACAGCCCTTACTGTACTTTGCACCGAACGTTTTTCATGCCTGCATTGCTCCCTAGCTCTTTAACATCCTAATGTTGCTCTCAGGAAAAAAATCTTGGAGACCACCGGTTTAGAGAATATTAGATTTGAGGATTATTACATCATTTAAAGGAACATTTTCAACCCGATCAAAGAAAAATGTGCATCAAAAAGATGCATGTTGTGCTTAACTTAATTTAAGTTATTAATGCCACTGTATAGGTAATTGAAACATTTTAACACACGTATATCTTAAGTAGTCGCAGAGCCTGGGACAAAACTGACTTTGAGGTACCCTATTTTTTGTTTATGTCGGGGTATCCAACTTGTAGACCATGGACATTCTTCTAAAGTCTTCTGGACCATCAGTTTGGTATTGGACAAGTAAATGTTACTATATGGACAGTGACTTATAAGTTGCTTTAGCAATGGTCAAAATGGCAATATTGGCATCAGCGGGAAGCACTACAAATCACCCACTTGAATGGGCAAATAATGTCCATATATGCTCTACTGACTTCATGTGACTCTCTGGTCCAAGGGGAACCATGGTGATTTTCATTTTTTAACTTAACTTATCATGGTTATCATGATCAACTCTAATAATAGAGATTAACTTGTTTTCTTTACCTACATTATAAGTAGTGGTGATCAAAATGCCCATTGCACTATGGGTTAGTCCAGTTACCCATTAACTCACAGCTAACAACTAATGTTCAACCATTGGCTCATTTACAGTATATAAGGATGAAAGATGTACTGTACAATAACTGCAAACTGTTTCCCTTAGCAGACCACTTAGTGAACCTTATATAAATATTAACAATGCTTAGCATACTCACCCATAGTCCAGTAATTACTAGCTACCATTGGCAGCAGGTAATTCTATGGCTTCTTCTGTAGGCAGTAGTAACAACAGATCTTCCCTTGTGCTACAATCCTAAGACAAAGAACAGATCATCAAGGTGCTCAAACCATGGAACTCCTGCATTTCAGCATTCCACATTCCAATTCCACCTATCAGCCAACTGGGCAAATACCTGCAGTAATTATGGTGCTTACCCATAAGGTAACCTTATGACAACTGAGGGCAAAATTACTTGTTCTCCATTAATAAAGACACACAACAGTTGAGGCATTGTATGATGCAGTGCTCCATAATTTTTCATATACCTCAGAATAAGGTCATGTAACCAGTTTCAACAATCATCATTATGTAAAACCAGATGAGAAAAAATATATTATTACCTTAGCCTCCATTACCAAAGAACATGAAGCTCCAGCAAGGCAATGTGCAATTCTGCTCTTCGTGACATATTAATCTTACAATATGGTTGAGATGCAATCCCTGCAAAAACTCTAATGTGATGTTTATGATTATGGGATACTGATTATCTTGCTAGGCTCTTCTCCTTTGATAACCTAAGGTGGCAGTTAACGTAATTGATATGTAGCTGTTGCTGAATGTACGAGCAATCTCCAGAGCCGTAATTTATTTACTGCAAATATACACCTCTTTAATACTGTCACTGAACACCTAGACAGAACAGACTTTTTTGATTATTTTTTAAATTAAGTTTTGGTTTGTTCACTTTGCTTATGTATGTCCCCTAATTGAAGCACGTTAATCCATCCCTTAATCTCAATTATAGATGTCCTCCATTTGACATCCCTTGAAGGCAACTGATTCCCGTGCAACTAGAGAATAGCATTTTTTTCTAATATCATTTTCCTTTGTTTGTTCTTCATTAGTAACCACATATTTACTGCATTTTCCCACCTACTTAGAGAAGACTGAATCTCAGCAATCTGATAGCTAGGTTAATCAAATACTGGCAGGAAAAATTTATAAAGTTTTTAATTAATTGCATACTATTATCTGTGTAATTATTTCTTAATTACATTAGTACTGAACAGTGTCTATGATTTTAAATAAAAAAAATATAGTCACTTTCTCTTGTTCCAAGATTATTTCATTGTGCTGCCCAACGGTCATAGGATTCTGTGGATTCTGTGAGTAAAAAAATGGGCACAATAATAGATTTCATAGCTAAATCACTGATCATTGCTTATAGGCTGAGGAGATAAGGAAGGGTAAAGAGGTACTATAATCATAAGCTTTTGTATATTTTCTTATCTCCTTGACTTGAATAAACAATTGATCATGCTTTTGTGTTGTGATAAAGAAGAAAAAGGCCACTGATCGATCCTCCATGGTGTGTAACTGGTATGAGTGACCATGAAAATGCATTACCATTTCCCACTGTTCCTTTGTTTGTGCCTGAAAAATCAAAAGGAAGAACCATGCACTCAGATGATATATTCAAATAAGTGCAGATCATCTGAGATCTACAAGATCCCAGGATGGTCTGGGCATACATGCCCAATGATATAGCCTAAAGGACCAAATTGACTGACCATATGCTCAAAGTTGACCATGGCACATGGTGAGTTCTACCCACCATATCTGTTAGTAGTTCCAGGATGTTTAGCCAAAATGCCTAATGGGCTTATTCCAAGACTTCAGGCCCAATTCTCACCAAGTGTCATTTCCCTAATATGCAATTGAAGAAGTCAATACATTGGTTCACTTTAGCTTGTGCAGATCCATCAGGAGAGGACAAACATGGTGTCCAAACTAGACTAGTTTGTCTGATATCTGGTGGAGCTCTGACTGGATATCATTAAGAAGGCATGCAATTTTGGCCTACACAGAAACCTATTTAATAACAAATCGGTAGAAGAAATTCTGCACTAGGTATTTGATAGCTTCCTCTATGGTATTTAATGCAGGATTTAAATTAGAAGTGCAGGGATCTTGAGAATGAGTCAGATTTGAAGGCATATTAGAGCATAAGTGAGGATATCATTATAATTATATCATAATTCTTTGCACGGTAGCTCAGAAAGTCATAATGCTTCCTGCTGTTAAGTCCCAGCAGTGACTACATTGTAAGTGTGCAGGAGGGGAGAACTGGGAATTAAAAACCACAACATACTATAGCTTGATTACTTGCTTAAGGCAATATCAACACCAGTGAGCTGCAATATAATGGTATCAAATTACATGGCTAAATTAGGTTGACAATTTATCCTCATTTTACTTGACTTAAAAGTATACGTTTTGCCTGGTCTAACACGAAACACAGACACCTGTCCAATCAATATTCATGTCATCAATACGTTATGTACATTTCAATTTGGTTCTTAAAAAAAAACTTAAAAAAAAGTGAAAGTTTGGTAAAATCTTTTGTATTCACTCATAACAAATATGAGTGCAAAAAAAGCAGTTGTAGGTTGGAAGGGTGGGGTAGATAGTATGTATTTTATGAATATAAATGAAGACCATAGAAGAAAAAAATGTCAATAACACTTGATATGTTGTATGCCAAACATTTGGCCATTCAGTTACAGTGCAACTCTAAGTACCCTTGGAGCTTGGATTCTTCCAAAGTTTTTGAAACAGTGAAGCATAAAAGTTTCCTTCCTAAACAACTACTACTACCTGTTGATTTTGGAAATTGTATTCTCAAATAGACAGAAAACTAGCTAAATGATCGTGTACAGATGGTGTGTTCTCTACTTGGAGTAGAGCTGATGCATGGTTCTTTATTGATGCACTTTGATTTAATTTGTTTGTTGATGACTTGAGAGTGGTCATTGTAAGTATGTTTTGCATTGGTGTTTGCAGATGAAACTATTTAGGACAATTAAAGCTTTCTTAAACTGCTTGATAAAGCCCTGGAGGGGTGAAACGCGTCGCAGTATAGAGGTGTTGTGTCACTTGGAAATCTTGAAACCAAAATCCTTAATCCGGTGATTTGAAATCCGAAAATCCTTAATCAGGTGACTTGTGTCAGAGGATAATGAAGGTCCGGAGTTTTGTGGCCTGCAGTGAAACACACGCACTGAACAGCAGCCAGCGCCACCCTGGACTGAAGGAGACAGAGGAGTTCTGAAGCGGAGTCTCTATTGCATGCATAATTGTACTTGCGCTAAATTAATCTACGCAGAGGGAAGGTGCATTACTTTGCTACAATGAGAGCCTTAGCACAGGATCTGGTTAGAGCAGCTGATCATATTGGGGTACGTGTGTTTAAAAGAGGGTGGGGGACTCCCCAATATAAAACAACAGCCCCAGATCTAAGAGAAGTCTTTTTTTCTACCTCATTCTCCAAGTATATAGTCCTAGAGACATTGTGGACACCGACTGTTTTTTTGAAAACTATAACTCACACACAACGACTTTGCCTTGGTTAAATCGCAGATTGGAGATTTAGGGGGATTATCTAGCTGTAATACATTCTAAAAGAAAATTTATAACGAGTTTCTGATTACTGTGATCTGTAAGTGACCATTAATTTTACTTTATGAATTTCTACTGATCAATTTGGGGTCCTGGCTGGCCAGGGTTTAAGCAGTGATGGGTGAATCTGTCCCGTTTTGCCAAAAATTTGCAAAAATTCCCAAAAAATTGCAAAGCAATGAAAATTTGCAAAATTCATTGGAGTCTATGGATGTTAAAATAATTACACAAGCAACATTTTTTTAAATGCACAGCTCTTTTGTCCAAATGCATTAAAGTCAAAAGGCGCCGCAACTAATTTTGACAAATTTTATGCGTGCAACAATTTTAACGCTGGACAAATTTTTCTTGACTCATCAAATTTTTTGCAGCAGTTTCAGGAAAACATTTGTGGGCGGCGAAGTGAACTTAAGAAGTTTTTTAAGGGTCAATAAAATCATTTTATTTATATATCAACTCGGTTTTTAATTACACCTTTTAATTATTTAGACAATTAAATATTTGCAGGATGCACAGACTGGTATTCTGAAGAGCTAAGTAGCAAATGAGATTCAGTGTTGATAAATGTAAGTTTATGCATTAGGAATTTAGGTAACTCCTTGTTGGAAAATGACTTGGGGTACTTGTAGATAATAAACAAACAATACCAACCAGCAGCAGCAAGAGCCAGCTAAATATAGTCCTCTATTAAAAGGGGTATATGTAGACTCATGGGTAAGGTTCCATCTAAAATATCCAGTGCCCCTTTGGTCTCTAATGCTTATAAGCCATATTATTGAAATAGGGAGAGCCCAAAGTAGAACAACTAAACTGATACTAAGTTGTGTAAGCTCTCACTTTAGAAGAGAGGTTGGCCAAAGTGAGATTGTTGACACTGGAGAAAAAGCCTTATGGAGGAATATGATAACTATGTATAAATATATAAGGGTACTATACTATAAACTCAATATTGCTGTTATCAACAGTTGGCCTTTCCAGCAGAAACAAGAGCATCCAAGATAATTAGAAGAAAGGTGGTTTCATCTTAAAGGAGTTTCGAAACAGTGTTGAATGACTTTTAAGCAATGGAGAAAATATACGGTTACTGAAATAAACCCTCAGTACAAAGTTGAACAAGGGACAAGTCCAACTGAATTGCTTTAGAGTTAGTTTTTTTAGCCTCCTCTAAATCATCAAAGTATAAGCATGGTTATTTGGACAAGAGCGTTGCACTTCATGGACATTTGTTTATCAGATTAAATATCATCTTAATCTTAAACAGAATTTACATAGTGAGTTTACTTACTGTATATATTTACACTTACACTTGAAAAATAATTATTCCAACTGTTTGCGTTTTTTTACATGATATTTTGGGAAGCAACACTGCTTTTGCACCCAAAATTATTGTTCCAATATGTTTCTGAATATTGCTTATGGCATCAAGACACAGGAGAAATGAGTTTCTGAGAATATTGTTTTTTTTTGGTTTACTGACAGTGGATGGATAGGAGGATGCAGTGGGGCTCATTTATTAAAGCAGCGCAGCGCATAAGTGGACGCAAAAGATTGTCTGCGCCATCACGAGTGTGATCGCTAATATATTTGCGTGATATTGCGCATAACACAGAGCTTTTGCGATGGTTTTGTTTATGCGCATTGCGCAAAAGATTGGGCATTTATGTCGCAAACGATGCCGTGGTTGTTAGGGGCGTGGCTGTGGGCGTGGCTACAATGCGCTTGCACTGCGGCCGTCGCAGATTTGCGTCTGTATATGTGCAAAACTGCACCCGGGCAATAGCACCACAATTTTTACGACTGCTTCTTCGTGGCGTAATAGTAACGCTCTTCAAAATGCGCATTCCTGCCCAGCTGCGCTAGTATATTCACATTTTTGCGTTTCATGTTGCTTAAAAGAGAATTTTATATGTGTGTGCAGAGCCACACTGCTAAACTGGGTTCTGGCAAATACAATGGTGCTGCTGTTGATGGGGATGTTTGTTAACTCAAAGTTTACTCAAAGATGAACAACCCCTGTAAAGTGCATATTAACCACACCTTCCACCCAACATGTTTATATTGACCAAGGTTCCTTTAAGGGTATCAGGTAGGCTAAACACCTTTGCAACCAAACAAATATTAGCACAGAAACAAATGCAGATGCGTCTAAGTGAACGCAATATGCGCAATATGTGACGCAACTAATTAAAGCAGCGCATTCATACATGAGCACAACTAATCCTTACCTTTGCATATCTTCCTGTGCGCACAATTTATTATAAGCACTGCGACAGCTGATACGCAGTTTCACACGTCGCACCTGTCTGTGTCTACATTAGCGCACAAAATTGCACTGTTAAGGTATCGTGCGCTACATTATTAAATACTCGCATGCGCTGGGCAAATGTCAGGCCACTGCGCTCTTTTTAGCTCTGCGCTGCGTTAATAAATGAGCCCCACTATGTCTGGTTGCCTGTCTAAACCATTTTATCAAAATGCCTTGAATGAAAACATTTGAAATGGTTGAGATGATGGTTATGTTTGGATAAAATTGCATTTACTATGCTGGGGAATATGGAAATATGAGGACAATTTGAAAAAAGCAAAGAGGATAGAAACACAACTGAATAATGATTACACGTTTGAGGGGTGCTGTACAATTCTCTCTATAATTAGTTTGCCTGCCCACCTAGAATGTAAACACAGCTGAGACTATAGCATACGTTCACCAAATGTGCAGAGAAATTTCTACCACTGATACGGTGGAGATTTCTCTGCATATTTGGAACACCTTACATTGCCTAATATTGTAAATATTCCAGAAGACATCACTTTGAGATTATAGAGTGCAACATAGTTGGAGCATTTAGAAAGGTGCATCCTATTTTCTCAATATCCTGCAGTATATCTTTAGAGAAATTAGATATTGGACAAATATCTCCAGTTGTCCATGGTGATACAAAAATTATGCAAAGTTGTACTATTTTCCCTGTATTTATACATGAGGACACTATTTATTTCTAACTTTTAGTGTAAGACTTACGCTAATAATTTATAGGGCAGAAAAGGCAGAAAATACAGTAAGCTTAATAAGCCTTGTTCAAAGCTGTAAGTAAGTGTTATTTACTGTTGGCTGAGTCAAAGAATATATAGTAAGTGGGTAATGGCATCATTAATTTGTCATTGTAATTTTAAACCAGATGCCTTTGTATGTGCAGTGTAGAGCCAGCATTCTGCCTCTGTTCAGTATTTTCTTTCTAATGTTAGAATATGTTCATCTCTTATGTGCTTATTGAAGCCTATCCTGTAAAAAATAAAAAAAGTGACTGGCTGAAGGTTGTACGGTTGCTGGAACTCTGGAGATATATGTGATGGTCTATTGACTCCTTTTAAATATGTTTGTTGGGTATGCTCTTTGATAAAAAATTGCATTATTAAGGTAATGTATTTCTGCGTTGACTCTTACAGCGTGGACAGTGTTGGACTGGGATACCAGGGTTCCACCCAAAAACCTTTGGCCAGGGGTCCATCAATTAATCTTAGACCAAGGGCCCACTCTTAGTACTATTTTCTTCCTCTACTCACTTAACCTCTATTCTCCTAGTCTTTTTTTATTTACATACTATAATCTATTATTCCATCTATTTAGCCTCTTTGTTCGCATAGAAATAGGGAATGGCCATGAAATAGGTCAAATGTTTAGTAGCAAGAGGGGCCACTGACACCTCGGCCCACCGGGACTTTTCCTGGGCTTGGAGAATTTTATGTATTTACTTCTTATGGAATCCCTACAAAAGGGGCAGATTTATCAAGGGTCGAATTTCGAAGTACAAAAAACTTCGAAATTCGACCATCGAATTAAAAAACTTCCGATTTGAATATCAAATTCAAAGTTTTTTCAGCAAATTTGGCAATCCTGCGGTTGAATGAAAATCGTACGATTCAAAGCAACTAGGGAACTTGTATCATATGCGTGATGCATGCTACAGTATTAAGTTTCATTGTTCATGTGAACATTTTTTTCACTGAATGTTTATCATTGACACAACTTCAAACTTTTAAACTCATTTTTCATTGAATTTTCTATATAATGTATGCAATATAATTAGATAATTACATAAATAATCACAGTGAAAAGCATTAACTTAGTTATTTGCCAAGGGGGATTTTTGTTTGACTGACCTTCAACAAATATTAATATAATATAAGGTAATTAGGCATGCTTCATTCTATCATAAAAGCACCCATAATGATATATAGTATTAGAAATTACATTAATGAATAAGTTCAAGGTGGATTTAATGCTGTTCCTGTTGCATGTAACACAGATACAATTTGTAATACAAGGTCACTGTGGCTATTTCAAATGTACATAAATTACCATGTTAGTTAACATTGCTGTGGATTTTGATATAACACAGGCAATTCATGTTTTTTCATAGGTAAACATTATGGTTCTCCAGGGCATGCGTGAGTATTTTTCTATGATGCAGTTGTTCGGTTCACTAGAATTGTCATTGATTGTTTAAAATTATCGGCATTCCTTTGACAATATGATTATTGTAATGGGTTGGCAGACCTTCTTTATAAAGTTATTAATTATACTTGGTTGATTAAACCAACGTGCTATAATGAGGTCTTGGTCATGAGTCAGAGGACTTGGGTTTTTATGGACCATATTTGATATGTATTTTATGTATGTATAGGTGCGAAATCAGCTGGCAGATACAAGAGTATAATAATCCATGGGCGAATAAAATATTCTTAGCAAAGACTTCCAAAATTTATCTACCAGGACATTTGCTTCTGGATACATTTTGAGAATTTTGTGGATTTTTTTTAACTTATTTTTTTATGACATGAAATTCTTTATGGTTCAAATTTACATATCTTTTCAGAAATGATAAAGATTTATGTGACTGTAGCAACAATATATAATAACATTTTATAACATTTATAACTTTCAGCTCTTCTAATAACCTCGTAAAGACCCTATGAAAAGTTATCTATGATGAGAAGCCAGTAATCTGTTCATTTGATGACTCTGGGAGGAATTTTGTGGATTTTTAAAAAATATTTTAGCATCTTAGAATCATGAAATAGTCAAGAATAGCGATGACCAAATTTGTCCCATTTCACGTAAAAAAAAAATTGTAAAACTACGAAAAATCCAATAAACGAATTAAACAAATTTTATCCATGTGACACATTTTTACACTCGCGAATTTTGTGTTGCCAACTTTTTTGTCCAAATGCATTAAAATCAATGGGAGTTTTTTCTTACTGCAACTTTTTTGTCTCTGTGCCAATTTTGTCTTGGTGACTTTTTTGTTGAGGGTGATAATATATCATCTTCCCAGTGGCAGAACTCCCGGGGGAGCAGGGCCCCCCCGCAACCTGCATACCACTGAAATGTGGGGCGAAAATACTGGTACGGAGGGGGGCCATTGGAGACTATGGGTATACTTCTATTTTTCTATACTTGGATAAAATACTTATCTAGATAAGTACTATAAAACCTTTGCCATATTTTTTGTTTGTGTGTCTTTGTTCAATCTGCTTGCAAGCAAAACATTTTTTAGAATTTTGACAAATCCGCCGCTAAGAGGCCTATTTATTAACAGTCTCTTTATGGGTTTTTGAAACCATGACTAAACTCACTTCTAAAGCCATGAATGTCATGAAATGTATTAATAATCTGAACTGAAAAAGCATGAATGGGAAAAGTCGCAGAAACCCAGACTTTTCAGATTTGTCGCACAATAGCTATGACTTTTTTGTATGCTACACAAAAGCCAACATCAAAAACAAAGAGAACCTCTAAAACCACAAATCAAAGAAAGAATATACAGCTGTAAAGGGACATCTTCCATTGACTTCTAAAGATTTTAGCTGGAGTATTTTTGAATTCAGAATTGTCTCACAATAAATCCCAGTATGATTCATGGTAAAAAATGTAAAATGTAGAACACTGCCCCACAGTCCTGATTCTCCAATAGAGTTGTTTTCATGCAAACAAGGCCAAAAATAGTGGTAGCAGAAGAGGCACCTTTCTAGGGAGCCATGTTGTGGAGGCGCTGGGCAGGTGCCTGTCCAATGGTCTTCTGTCTTCTCCTAGTGCGGATTCACTCCCCTCTGCCAATCTTGCCTCCCCCTCTGTCACTCTCTCCTCCCTCCCCTTTGTTGCCCAACTCCCTCCTGTCCCTTCCAGTTTTCCTAATTGGAAAAACCAGGCAGGCAATTTTGACCTGAACAGCACAGTTTTTGGGCTGGACAGGTGGCACTCCTAGCATAGTGGACACGTCAAAATGTTCTTGATTTTTCTTCCCCTCAATGCAGCATTTTTTAGTAGAAATAAGGTATGGAGTTATAAATTATGGAAAGAAAAACTCCAGGTCCCAAACATTTAGGATAATAGATCTCATCTATAGTATCTTTCTTTAAAATATGTATTTGAAGGTTAATTGCAAGCAGGTTGAGAATATACAGCACTAGATTGGTTTATACAGTATGTCTTATTAACCTTTCCAGGTATATACTGTATGACATATATGATGATTTGGAAGACACATTTATTCTAGCATTTCTTACTTTCAACTCCAGAAAATGTAATGTTCTTTCATAAAAGAGCTTGTTCTGTCACGTTAACACTTATCAGAACATTGGCAGAAGTGGTGAATTGAACATAGTTTTACATTATTCAAAAAAGAATGTCTCTGTAGAGAAAAAAATAGATAAATATGTATTAAAATCTCCTGACTCTTAGGTTTGTAGAATGTGACGCCTATGTTCTGAACATTTATTTTCCAAGGAGCTGTGGCCTCCTACGTTACTGTTCATCCTTTCTTTAAGTAGAGACAAGGGATTACCAAACAATTTGGGCAAGTACTTCTTTGCTCTCATGTTTACCTGAAACTATTGATAACTGTTATATCACAGTTTCATCAATGTTGTAGAATCGTTAATCTTGTTTGAGCTAAGGGGGGACCTAGTAAAAAATGGATTAAAATCATGTCTTAGAAACTATACCCGCTTAGATGAAATTTCAGTGCACCTAACAGCCACCATTTAATAACATAGTGGTTATGCCCATTGGAGAGGGCCAATTGAAGGGCCTACCTTTGGTCAGGGCCACCTTAGCTCATAATAAGATTACAGATATAGTGAAAACACTAGTGTTTCAGTCATTCAGGCAAAGTTTAAAGAATACAGTATCTAGGATGGCAAATATGGTTCGTATTCCTGATTTCCAAGCTGGGCTCTCTGGTATAACTAGAAGTGCAAAAAAAAAGCATTTTTCCCAAATGTCACCCTCATTGGTATTCAGGCTGATCCTCCTCAAACTGCTGCTCACATGCTCTCCCTGCAGGGGGTCCAGTTTATCTATCTGAAATCCACAATATAGAATTCTAGCATCAAAGTCTATATACAACATACATTTACCCTGAATGTAATCAGTTGCACCCTTCTTGCCTGCTTTACTTATTTACCCTGGATATCAGAGAATTAATTTTTTTACTTTGACATTTTTGAACCACATTTAAATGTATAAGGAATTTTATGTGTTGCTATTAAAATATAGACCACTAGGACCAAAAATGTTTGCTTCTGAATTGTGACATTGAAGGCAGGGGACATCCTACAAACTACAAACTTAGAATGCTCACAAATAGTGTAGGACTAATGTACAATGAGGGTCCTTGACGTGGCACGTGAGTTTGCATATTTTGGCCAAAGTGTGGTAATAACTAATTTTTTGTAATAATTATTTTCAAGGGCAAACCATGCACTGGAAATTTTTATCTTTCTCTTTGTGTACAAATATTGGCTTTTTCTTGTTTATAGCAGCTGGTCAACTCCACAGCATGGGTTAGACCAGTGATCCCCAGGCAGTAGCTAGTGAGCAAAATGTTACTTCCCAACCCCTTGGATGTTGCTCCCAGTGGCCTCAAAGCAGGTGCTTATATTTGAATACCTGGCCTAGAGGCAAGTTTAGGTCGAATAAAAACCATGTGAACTGCCAAACAGAGTCTCCCGTAGGCTGCCAGTCCACATAGGGGCTACCAAAAGCCAATCACAGCCCTTTTGTAATGCTTGTGTTGCTCCCTAACTCTTTTTACAATTGAATGTGGCTCATAGGTGAATGAGGTTGGGGACCCCTGGGTTAGACAAAGCCCTGGTGATTTTCTTCGGTGTTTTTGGGGAGATCCTATGCCTCTTGATGCCTGAGGCAGCTCCTGCGATGGCTCCCCCCTGCTCCCCAGTGCGTTAGACCGAGCGCTGGCACAAGGGTGTTTCTAGCAGCTGGTCAATGCCACAGCATGGGTTAGATTAAGCGCTGCCAATGTTTTTCTATGTTTAGGGGAGATCCTATGTAGGGATGTAGCGAACTGCCGATTTGGTGTTCGCGAACGCCGTTCGCGAACACCGGCAAAAAATGCGAACGTTCGCGGACAGTTCGCGAACTTCGAACACCCGCTAAAATCGTTCGATTCGAACGATCGAAGGATTTTAATCATTCGATCGAAGGATTTTCATTCGAATCGAACGATCGAAGCCATTCGATCGAATGCTTTTCATTCGATCGAATGCTTACAATCGTTCGAACGAATGGAAATCGTTCGATTTTTAGCGGTCGAAGGAATTCGAATGGTCGAATGGTCGAACGATTTGTATTCGAATCGAACGCGAACTCAAAAAGCGAACGTTCCCAAACGTTCGCGAACATTCGGTGGACGCGAACGGTCGAACTTCTCGCAAACTAGTTCGCGCGAACTAGTTCGCAGCAGAACAGTTCGCTACATCCCTAATCCTATGTCTCTTGGAGCCCGAGGCAGCTCCTGCAATGTCAGCCCTACCTTCTCCCCAGTGCTTACTTTTTTTGTACAGGAGTGGGTTAAGGGGGGCCGCATTGCTAGAGCAGAGAGCAGATTAATGACTGGAAATTTGGCTTAAAGTTACCAGGAGCAGCTTATTTGCCACCCTAGTAACTTTGGAGCTGCTGCAGACTGAGGTGGGTTTCTCAACTCGCTTCCTGGCAGCAGTGCCTCTGACTGAAGGAGACTAATAAAGAACAAAGCAGTCAATAGCACAGAATAAATCCAGGGTATATAGTGAGAGCCTTGAGCAGACACCCTGGCTTGTTAATACTAACAGTGCAAAATAAAGAGCTGAATTAGTAACTGCATAAAGGATCTTAAAGTAAATAATGTAGGATCTTCCATGTTTATGTTAGTTGCTATTATATTGTATATGTATGTATGTAATATGAAGGTAAATCAATGAAAAATGGATAACGCTTATAAGATACATATTCACTATCACTATTTATTAAGCAGGGGATGAGGAGATCTTCCCAGGACAAGTCAATAATAAAGTCCATTTATTGATGCTCTGTAACTGCCACGGGTATACCCAGAAAAAGAGCGTTTACAAGTTTCCAGAGATTCTTTTTTTTTCCTGTCTCCCACTGTGTTCCCATCAGCAGTTGGCACAAAAAATAAGAGCTTCTGGGTTCCTCTTCTGTTGCAAATAACATGAAATTCAGCTTCTAATCTACAAATATCAAAACAGCTTCCAGCTAAATATTCATGTCCTGTCAGGTACAAAGCAGATATGGTTTAAGAAAAAAAGAGAAATGTGGATGTTGTTGCATTAGAGAAGGGCCTATCATTTAATTTAAAATGTAAGAATGTAATTAATAGAGCATGCCAATATTTTGTAAGTACCTTGTGTGTCTGTATTCATATATACAATATATATATCTCAGATTATAAGTCATCTGCACTTAATAAAACATATACAGTGGAGTAACTACCGAGGAAGCAGGCCCTGCAGTCGCGTGGGGGCCCTGGGGTACAGGGGGCCCGGTGAGGGCCTGCTTCCTCAGTAGTATGCATGACCAGTAGGGATGTAGCGAACTGTTCGCCGGCGAACTAGTTCGCGCGAACTTCGACTGTTCGCGTCCGCCGAATGTTCGCGAACGTCGCGCGACGTTCGCCAATTGGTGTTCGCGTTCGATTCGAAGTAAAATTTCGTTCGACCATTCGACCATTCGACCGTTCGATCGCTAAAATCGAACGATTTCCATTCGTTCGAACGATTATAAGCATTCGATTGAATTAAAATCATTCGATCGAATAGCTTCGATCGTTCGATTCGAACGAAAATCGTTCGATCGTACGAATAAAATCCTTCGATCGTTCGATCGAACGATTTTATCGAGCGTTCGAAGTTCGCGAACTGTTCGCGAACTGTTCGCTTTTTTGCCGGTGTTCGCGAACGGCGTTCGCGAACATCAAATCGGCAGTTCGCTACATCACTAATGACCAGCAGAAGCTGTTTTGGTGAATCCAGCGGTCTCTAGGACCGCTCCGCCATCCTGTCTTCCATCGAGGCTCTGCCCCTCCCACATTTGCTGACATCATAGCAGTTGCTTAGAAATGACTTGGCACCAAATGCTGTGATTATATGAGGTGCCATACAAGTTTTTTTATTCCTAATGAAGCGTCACCATTTTGAAGTATTTACTTTACTACTAGATTCATTACATTAGTGCATTGAACTGATTCTGTAATTTGTATGGGCACATTATCAATTGCTCCATTTTTAAGTACCGCAAATAAGAACGGCCCCGCATTAATAGAAATCAATTTGGAAAGAATTACACAATTGTTATTCGCATGGGTATTCAAACCCTCACTCCTTTAGAGTAATTATAACTTTGAAGGTAAGCACCAGATATGCAGTGTTTGAGCATTTTGATTTTGCCCATTTGCTACAGTTTTGCTTTGCTACTTGATTTTGATCAGTGCTTTGACTGGACCATTGCAGAAGATTCATCTCTTTCTTTTTGGGCGACTTTTCTCACTGAAAAATAAACTATTGCCCAAGTATTTTTGTGAATTAGGTTCTCTTGAAGTCTCGTCAAGATGCAACCCAATGGCATACGATGCCACCACCACTGTAAATCACCATATTAATGGTGTTTTTTCAGGTGCGGGCCTGCACATTTTGTTTTTCCAAAGAGCTCTATCATGGTCTCCCCTGACTTAAAAAACACACCAGATCTATGTAATTTGCATGCTTTTTGAAAAACTATAAGTGTGTTTGAGTAATTGCCTCCACTATGCAAAGCTCTTGATATAGATGACCCATAACTCAGTGTCCCATGCTTCCGTTGACCTTTTACTCATGAATATGCAGCCTCTCTCCATCTAATGTCTCCTGTTTTTGTAGAAGACATAAATCAGAGCAGACAATAACCCTTCCCACACATTGACCTTTTCTCTGTCCCTATATATGTAATAGGCACACATTTAATACTACCCATGCATGTTTTTGAAGAGGAGATTTAATTAGAGCATCAAGAATATCTCTTCCATCAATTTATCCTTATGTTTGTCTCATGAGTTCACCCTTACTTGTCCAGGTCCTTCATCCTATATCTACCCAAGTAGCACCTTCCCCTGTCACATATTGGCAAACTCATAACCAATTGGGTAGTTCTTTTAAATTATATATTTTAAGTCCTTTAGACCATAGAATCAACCTGTGCTGTCTTATGGACCTTAGAACCAACTCCAAAGATTCTTAGTTGACTCTCTGATTTGTGCCTTGGTGATGCTTTTGTGCAAAATATTTAAGAGCAGTCAGCTGGATTTTATGACATGATATTTAAAGGGTTAAGAGCGTAAATTATTAGCAATTTTAAAACACTCCTCTAATTGTGTGTTGCTCGTTATTGCACTTTCTATTTTCTTGTCCTCAAACTGTGTCTCGTTGAAAATTGCTTTTCCTCATTTTGTTCAACCGATTATGTAGTAAAAGGGAAAAAGGGCAAGTTAAAAGTCTGAAAAGGCAGAGCATGCTGGATATTGTTTTCCAAAACTTTTTTTTTTTAATTCCTGTTGAATAAATTATTGAATGTAAATTTATCCACACCTTCATCTTCCCAAATCTGACATTTCCCAATAATAAGCACTGTTGTTCTTTGCCAGACACAATATCAGCTCCTGTCCTGTAATACACAGATGTTTTGACAAACAAAACAAAACAAAAACATTTGGGATACTGAAAAGCTTTTTGCTAATAGGAAAAGAAAATTCAAAAGTTAGGCAGTTGAACCTGTTTGATTGGGTTTTATGATGAATAGAAACATTCCATTTTCACAATTCCTCAGATTTTCATGACTTCTCTGAAATGTAACTACCCAGGAAATACTAGTGAAAGACTAGTGAAAAGTGTTGCAAAAAGTTCTTGGAATTAGCTGAATTCTGAACTTGGGGAAATCGCTATGTCTAAAATAAATCATTGCACTCAAATGAATACCATTGGTGATGGACGGTGAATATATTTACATATATAGGTATCATTTGGTGACACTAGTAACCCTAAGGTTGTTTCTAATGGGTTAGACCTGGATGTTGATTTTTGATAAACCTGCGAAGTCTTGGAGAGGAAAAATACAAAAGTTGTAAACCGTTGTACTAGTTTTAAGCTGGAACTTTCCATCACCTGTTGAATTACAGTTCATAGAATCCACTGACAGCCTTCTTCAATCTTCATCTAAAAGCCATTAGTGGTATCTGCTGTATTTGTCACTGAAAAGCAATTCTACTTTGAGTTGTTTTTAAGTGATACTTTTACCTGTAGAAAAATGCCTTCTTCATTGGCTTCTGGTAAATTGGAGCTCCATTTTACTGCCCAGGGAGTCCCTACCTACACTTACCTGCAGAATCTGCTGTATTTCTGAAGGCTATTTGGTGTGCTTCATGGCTGTTTCTAAATGCTATAACATCAATTTGATGCATGGTTGTCTTAGTTGGACCACAGTTGGTCAGGGATCCCTTGAGCTGTTAAGATATGAAAACAATGTCATAGTCATTGAAGATTTGAAACTGCAGATATATTTTTCATGTTGGGCTTTCAGGAATAGTGATGGGCGAATTTGTCCGGAAAATTTGCGAAAATTAGATTTTGACGCCGGGAAGCAAACATCCAATTGGTTGCTATGGGTTACTACATAGTACCTGCTATTACCTTGCGTCTTTGTGTGTTTTATCATTTAGCATTGGGATAATTATATTTTAGGAGACCTGGTTATGGGTAAGTTTTCAGTGAATCAGTAATTGCACATGGCTAAATGTTGCTAGTTGGTGCCAAAACAAACAGGTGGCATTTTATTTTGCCAGCTACAATTTACTATTTCCAACTTTGCTTGTTAAAAAATATAAATAACAATGCTGTAAACAGAGGAGAAAAGCCTTAATTACATGTAGGGGAACATTTACTACGGGTTGAATATCGAGGGTTAATTAACCCTCGATATTCGACCATCGAAGTAAAAACCTTCGACTTTGAATATCAAAGTCAAAGGATTTACCGCATTTACTTCGATCGAACGATCAAAGGAAAAATTGTTCGATCGACCAGAGCAAAATTCATCAAGGGTCGAATATCGAGGGTTAATTAAACCTCGATATATTCGACTGGGAATGAAAATCCTTCGACTTAGAATATCGAAGTCGAAGGATTTTGCGCAAATACTGCGATTGAACGATCAAAGGATCGAAGGATTTTAATCCAATGATCGAAGGATTATCCTTCGACCAAAAAAAGTTAGGCAAGCCTATGGGGACCTTCCCCATAGGCTAACATTGGGTTCGGTAGCTTTTAGGTGGCGAACTAGGGGGTCGAAGTTTTTTCTTAAAGAGACAGTACTTCGACTATCGAATGGTCTTATAGTCGAACGATTTTTAGTTCAAATCCTTCGATTCGAAGTCGAAGGTCGAAGTAGCCCATTCGATGGTCAAAGTAGCCAAAAAAACACTTCGAAATTCGATGTTTTTTTTCTTCTATTCCTTCACTCAAAGTTAATGATTTGGCCCCCTAGTGTCTTCCTGTCATCTCTGGTGAACGAAGCAGTTTCATGAAATGACATTAAATTAAAAAAAAGTCTAAGGGGAAAAAGGGCTGTAACCTATCCAAAACCTAACTAATTGAAGTGAGAACATATTAGACAAAGAGTGGACAATTCTTATGTTTCTTAAAGGGAGGGTTTTCTCACCAGATATCTTATCGCCTTTTTTTACAGATACCCAGTAGTACAGATATCCAGAAATCTGTTCCCCAGAAAGCTCTAAATAATAGAAAGACTTTATTTTATCCATATAATCCAAATATAAAAAATTATTTCCTTTTTCTCTGTAATAATAAAACAGTTACTTGTACCGTACTTAATCCAAACTAAGATATAATTAATCCTTATTGGAAGCAAACCCAGCCTATTGGGTTTATTTAACGTTTACATGTTTTTCTAGTAGACTGAAGGTAAAAAGATCCAACTTATGGAAATATCCTTTATCTAGAAAACCCTAGGTCCAGAGCATTCTGGATAACAGGTCCCACACCTGTACTGGCATATATTGTATCTACTTGAATTAAGGCATTTTCTCCTCTGTTCTGGTCTTGCTAGTCAATTTGTTACTTAATCCTAAGAATCTACAGCAAAATCACTCCTAAATACTCCCACCTTCACTACCTTCTTTACAGTCTATATGAGAAATAAATACTGAATCTTAACAATGCAGTCATTCCCTCCTGCAATGTCTGCCTCCTGTAAGCAGCAGGAGCAATTAAAAGGCCAGTAAATCTGTTATAGTGTAGGAACAAGCTGATAATATATACTTAGGGACTCCTGGAGCTCCTGTATTAGATGTGCTCAAAAGAAGCAATCTGCCATTGTGAGGTAGCGATAATGTACCGTGTTGCATATGAACCATGAGATGTAATGGCTGACACCCATGCTGCTGTTAAACAAGATGTGTAATAAATAGAATTGCTTGACATGGAAAGGCATGTCTTTGAGAAGCCTCTAAAAGAGTAGTTGATGAACTTTTTGTGTTTAACTCAACGTTCAGTATCAATTTTAGCCTCCCCTTAACATCCAACAAAGTTGGTATTTTCGCCAGCGCTACGCAAATTCACTAAAATCCGAAGTTGCGCTCAGGGGAAGCGTAAGGTTGCGAAGTTGCACTAGCGTTAATTCGCCAAGCAAATCAAAGTGACGCTAGCGATGCTTAATTTGCATACGGCGCCAAATTGAAGTTACAATGGAGGTATATGTAGCATCACTACACAATCCTGGGAAACCTTCAAAACAGCAAATAAAATTTTTATTTTGCCCTACACATGTGCCCACTGTATAGTTAAGTTGCCATGAGTTAGGAAATGTAGGGGGGAAGGAGGGGAGCCCCAAGAAAAATTTCGATCTTTTTCAGCCTATCACCCATAAAAAATGAAAAAACATCAGCGGTTTTTGGGACTTCGAAAATTTTGTAACTTTTTTTGAAGCAATCTCTATCTACTCTATTGCACTTCGTCTGGTCTGAGGTGGCGAAGGAAGTCTGGCGTAAAAGGTAGCGTTCAGAAAAATGCATGCATCAGTGAATTTGCGTAGTTACGTCCGTTGCGCAAATTCGGCAGGCGTAAGGGTGCGAATTAACACTGGCGAATTTACGCCAGCGTCCGTTAGTGAATTGGCGAATTAACAAAAATGCGATACGCTAGCGAATTAACCATAGCGTTAGGCGCTACGTCCTTTAGTGAATTTGCCCCATAATCTCTAGAATAGCACTACGTGTTCATCCCAACTGACCTTTTATTTGGGCTTCTAGGTGAACCATGAAGAGAAAAAAAGACATTATCGGAATTCACTAACGGGCGAAATTTCGCCCGCGTCAGCTTCACATCCCTCGCACCACTTTGCCAGGCACAAATGTTATACAAATACTATATATCACTAAAATGCAAAGTTTCGTCCCGGGCGTCGAATGCTGGCGATTTTTCACTAGCATTACTTCGGCTTTGAGAGCATTTCATAGCGCTAGTGTTCATTGGCGCTTACCAAAAATTCACTAGTGATATTGCGCTTAGGTCAATTTGCATACGGCAGCAAATTTAAAGTTGTATGGACGTCTTTATTATAAATGTTGGTGCAAATGCTTGAAGTTACCACTTTTTATTACACATGTCCAGGGACCCTTAGTAAAAACGAGAATTAATATAATTAGTGATGGGCCAATTTTGGGGCGTTTCGCTTCGCAAAAAATTTGCGAATTTCCTACGAGAAATTTTTCTGTTTTTTTTTTATACCAGCGAATTTTCGCTGGCAAATATTCGCGGCTGTTTCACAACTTCATTCACCAGCAGCGAATCGCAAGAATAAATTCACCCATCAGTAAATATAATGCACTACACACAAGCCAACTGTAAAATTAAAAAGTAAAAAAAAATAGGACTTTCTCGCTTAAGAAAAGGAAAAGTCCCCAGCATTTTTTTAACTTAAATGCATTTTTGGATCACAGGATATGATGTAAGTGACAGAAGATTGAGGAAGATCTAGAATTCTTGCACTGAGGTCTGAGGTGGCAAAGTAGAAAAGTAGCCTGGCTATAGAGTGCGAATGAACGTCTCGTTCGCTAGCGAATTGGCGCCTGCTCCTGTTAGTGAATTGGCGATGTCCCTGTGCGTGGCAACGCTAGCGAATTGTCACTAGTGTTAGTCACTTCACTCTTTAGTAAATCTGCCCCATTATCTCCAAATGTCTACCTAATTGTGCTTTAAGCTGAGCGCCTTCCCCCAGCCACTGATACAAACTTGCTGGTTATGTAGTGGACCTCCAGGCATGGAATTTAATGAACTACTGTCTCTGGTGCAAGAGAAGGTCACTGCTGTACTTTGGACATCCTTGATGTAAAACTTAATTGATAATGGTAGTTTATCCTTCCATATCCTTAGCCCTCAAATTCTGAATTTTAGCCTCACTCAAATCTGTTGAAGCTTTAGGGAGTTGTTCCTCTAAGTAACTGGAGGAAGATTTTGCTAAGAGGGCTCTCTCTATGTACAAATTAAATATGTGAAATCGTTAGTGTTTCTTAGTCACTAAGGGGCAAATTCACTAAGATGCGAAGTTGCGCAAGGCGCAACTTCGCCGAGCTTCGCCGCACTTCGCCAGGCGTAGTTTCGCCAGCACTCCGCAAATTCACTAAAATCCAAAGTTGCGCTCAGGGGTAGCGTAAGGTTGCGAAGTTGCGCTAGCGTTGATTCGCTATGTAAAGTGAAGTTACGCTAATTTGCATACGGAGCGAAATTCAAATTTCAATGGAGGAATACATATCAGCACTACAAATGCCAAGAAAACCTTCAAATCTGCAAATAAAATTTTTATTTTGCCCTACACATGTGCCCACTGTCTAGGTAAGTTGCCATGAGTCAGGAAATGTAGGGGGGAAGGAGGGGAGCCCCAAAAATGTTTTCGATCTTTTTCAGCCTATCACCCATCATGTAGAAAACACGCCAGTGTTTTTTGGGACTTAGAAAAAAATTTGACTTTTTTGGAAACAATCCCTATTTACTCTATTGCGCTTCGCCAGGTCTGAGGTGGCGAAGGAAGTCTAGCGTAAAAGGTAGCGTTCAGTACACTGCGCAAGTTAGTGAATTTGCGTAGTTTCGTCACTAGCGAAAATTCGTCTGACGTAAGGGTGCGAAGTAACACTAGTGAAATTACGCCAGCGTTCGTTAGTGAATTTGAGCAGTAGCGAAAATGCCAAACGCTAGCGAATTACCGCTAGCGTTCGGCGCTTTGCGGCTTAGTGAATTTGTGCCTAAGTTTCTTAGTCAGTAACTTGCCATGTCTTGTCTAGCTTTAGTCTTTCAAATAAGTGATGTAGAGGCAGCGCACTCCTGGGTTTCCGAATAAATCGCTGAACATAAAATGATATACTTTATTTAAACAACATTTTAATCATACTTAGCGTCTGAGGTCTGACTAGCTTTAGTCTTTCTACAAGTATAGGTCTCCCACCTTGGGCTTGGTTTATATAGGACGAATCACAGTAGACAGACAGCTACTTGTCTTTGTTTTATTCCACTTCCAACTTTCCTCCACACCTTTGTCTGGAGCATTGTGCATTTCTTAAACACAGCTCACCAACCCTATTGTTGATGTCTTTTTAGAGATTGTCCTTTTTTCCCCCCATTATTGAGAGCTAGTTTCATGGATGGCTAAACATAATATAAAACTGACAATATGTGCATATTGCTCCACATCTTATCGACTACAATAAGCAGCTTTTGAATACTCTCATTCTTCTTAATTATTTCCCATTTGCACAGTGTGAGATAACATTGCTCCCGAAATTGGTTGAAAACAGTAAAAAAATGATGATATGTTATTAGAGGCTTTAAAGCAATGGGAAGCATTAGGTTGTTTAATATGCCTTATTTACTGTCTCATGTCAGTGCAAATAATGGTTTTATATACATGCGATATCATGAAATATCATCATTGTGCTAATGAAAGTGATCGGAACAATCAGAGGCAAATGTTCTGCTGTAGAATTTCACTGCACATGCATAATAGCAATTCATTGTACTTTAAATAAACTTTAAACCTCCTTTTCACTGTTTTTCTATGTGGTGAACCTGCAGTCAATCTCCCCTGAATAAAATCGTAATAGGTGCTGAGCTTTTGTGCGATCATTGTGCTTTAAATGTAGACAAAAAGAACTGATCTTGAATATGTAAGACACTTTCATGTGAAAGAATAGCAGCAAAACGGTTCTTCATAAAAGTTTCCATAGTTTGATATACCATAGCCTCCTATAATATAAGTGGTTTCACTTGTATCACATGATTCACTGAATCTTAAGTCTCAAAAACAATACTTTACCCCGTACTGTAAAAATATAAGTATATTAGAAGTGATCTTGAAGTTCCATGACGCATATTAAATCATGACCTTTACAAGGACTCTTCTCTTCTGGGAAGACTTTCCACTACACGCTGGAACATTAATGGTTGGATTTGTTGCTATTAATACATAAGATATTGGACACTGATTTATCATTGTTCCATTCCATCCTACTTTTGTTCAGGAGGGTTAAGGTCAGACCTCTGGGTTTGCCGGTCAAGTTCTTCCATTGCTGTCTCAGTAATACCACTTTTTTATGGATTTTACTTTGTCTACAAGACCATTATGGTTCTGAAACAGGAAAGAACCTTCCCCAAAATGTTGCTCTACAATTCAGTAGGAAGTATGACTTAGAATGTAATTGTACGATATAGTGGTACCTGTGTCAGAAAGAATAGCTTAAATAACCAATTCCGATGATAAAAATGTGTGTTCAGATACTCGGTGACATGAGGATAGCGATAGACCAAAAAAATTGTTGTTCCACCAAAAAATAATTTATGCGCCACATTGCACAACAACAAATTTGATGCCCATAGACATCGATGAATTTTGGTGAATTTTTGCCGAAGCAAAATGGGTCACATTCAACCATCACTACATGGGGGCAGTTGTTGCTTGAATTGACGCCATTCATTAAAGGTACATTAAAATCAGATTGGATGACTCTAACTCAAGTGTGCCAATTGATGGTGGGCAACAGAGGTGGTGGTAGCTCCAGAGTTCTCACTAGGGATAGGGTTCCCATAGTTCATATAGTGCATTTAATTTCTGTGATTCCATGAACAAATTCAAATAAGCAGTACAGTGTCTAGATGATGTTGGCCCCCTATAGCAATATATTGTATCCCCATCCCACCAAACCTTCCAGAAGGTAATGGAAACCTTGATAGACTTGGTCCTTCCTCAGGTAAAGAGGCTATTTGTCTAATGAATGGTTATACATGCAACTAAAAGAATTAGTCCATAGAACTGGCACAAGACATCAGTATGGTAATTAAGCAAATCAATAGGGAGCTGTTGATTCTCACAGGAGCAAATCCTATTTCAATTTATTCCTGCTTCTGAGAAAAAAAAACAGATACACAGGACAATGCCATAAGCATGTAATGTAATGCCAACCTTAATTCAATTGTAGGCTATAAGTCGTCTATAATGAGATGGGTGAAAACATGTTGACCCTGTTGTCTACAATGTAGGATTGTCAGTCTCTGGGGCTGCTACTGATTTGGGCCATTGACTGTTAAAGGAATGGGGAAATTGACAGCTAAGGTTCAACAGAATTTCACTGGAGATTCCATATTTACATTTTTCCACATCGTTTAGTCCATTACCCAACTCACAATGAATAATGTGCTGCTTCTAGTTCTTTAGAGACTGTACTGATATCCTTGGTCACATAAGGACAGTGAATCCTTGTGCTGTGCTTTCAATGTTTCATACTTTTCCCCTTGTTAACTCCAATGTCACCACAGAGAGGGCATTAAGCTTACACTGCTGATAAGGCAGATATACTGTACGGAGAGGTTAGAAAGCACATCACTAACTGGTTGGAAAGAAAAAATTGGAATGAATGCTAGTTAGTTCATAAGAGTTGTGTCCTGGTGTGTATATGAAGTTCCCATTATTTTCATTCTGATCATTTTACCCCTGGCCATCTTAAACGTTAGTCAATTGTAGAAATGTAAAACTAGTATCATACTGAGGTTCCTTTTGGTGACTTTAATATCTATTTATACATAGCTTTTCTAGCACACCTACTACTGTATATGCATTTGATTGGTATGATCCTACTGCTGAAAAATACATTAGGACCTTTACCGGGAGCTCCTACTGTGCCGTCTCCACTCGTTCATTTTCTACACCGTACATAACATGTGTGAATAAATCAAAAGTTAGTCTAAATATAATGCAGCTCTCCTCCTTCATACCCATCCCTCATATCACTCACTTAGAGTTACAAGTTGGATGTATGTATCGTATGATACGTGGATTATTGAGAGGCATGTTTCCTATGTTTACTACTTCTACTGTATTCCGAATAACCAAGACTGTCAGATTAATTTAAGAACACAAGGACAGACATGCTGCCCTTGAGTGACCACTCCATATAAAATGCTATTCATTGATTACATATTGATTTCAATTCATCTTTTTTTTTTGTTTTGTACTGTTTGGCCATCATTTCCCTTGATATGTATATTTCAATGTATAACGAATAATAACGGATTCCAATATTTCAATTGATTTCAGCCTGTGCATCAAATATATCATATATAGAAGGTCATCTGCTTTAGCATAATGGCTTTTGGCTTCACTAGAACCTTCTAAAGGTGCTTGTCCTTGTCTCAAATGATTTATGTCTCAGTGCATTCACTATCCTCAAGTATTTTAACTGTCCCTTAAAACACTAGCCAAGCTACAGAAGCCTTCCTTGATACTGTACTTCTTAAGAAGACCTCTCAGAATGTTTAATAAAAAATCTGGATCATACTCATATTTAGATAACTACGAGTCTAACAGGAATTCCTTGTCTCAAAAGATCTATGTCTCAGTCCATTCCCTATACTCAGGTATTACAACTGTCCCTTTAGACACTGTCCATGGTTTAGAAGCCTTCTTTGATAGCCCTTAAGAAGACCTCTTGGAAGGTTTAATAAAATTCGGTATCCTAATCATATTTAGATAACTATTAAAGATAATTTTTATATTTTTTAAACTCAATTTCCAAACATGCTATGAAAGGCAGGTTTACTACCGGGCATTGTTTGAGCGAAATTTCGCCTGGCGAAGTGTTTAGAATTCTGCGAAGCCCTCGCTTAGTAAATTTACCCCTACACCTCTACACTTGACAGTGAAATATTACTTTGGCTGGAGTTATTAATGAATATTTAAGCACCCACAAGTAGGTGTGTGATCTTGGCTTATTACTTTCAGAAGCAGCTGTTTAGGGAACAGTCCTATCACTTACAGAAATGAGTTTCTAGTGTGCACTGAGCAGCAGACTTTGACATTTTGTTTGGCTTTTTAATATACACCTGACAGATATTTGTAAACAAACGTGATTATTAATTGTCTTATATCCTAGGCCATCTGTGCACACAGAGCAAATAGTTTCTTTCAACAGAAAACACATTGAGACAAGCTTAACTATAGGGTGGGATGAGCCAAAGTGTTGCATTTTGCTTCGCTGTTTCACGTGAAATGCGGAATATGGAAATGTATATTACATCAATGATGGCTGTGTAGAAAACACATAGCAGAGCTTTTGGGGACTTTGAGGTGCACCTTAAACGTGTGCTGGACAAGAGGTCAATTGTTTATATTTTAATGAAGGTTGGGGCACATGCTAAGTGCAGTAAGGATACTGTTCCATTGCCAAATGCATTTGGATGCACCTTGTATCTTTAGGTGTTTGTATTGGGTGACTAACCTCAGTCCCTCAGTCTCCCCATTTAAAGTATAGACCTAAAGGTTTATTTAAAAGCAGCCTACTTTCAACAACCCTGAAAACATTGTACAGCATCTGTGCATATGTAGCCTACAATTCTCTCCCTTTTGCATTCCATTTTTGAATAATGCCGTACGGTTTTATGAGTTAAAAAGACTTAACTCAGGACAGAGATGTCCAACCTTTTGAGATACAGCTGTAAAATTGCAACTCCCTGGGGAGTCTTCGTCTGTATTGTTGAAAGCTGCACTTAGGACGACCCAGACATGGAGGTTACAAACAATGGTGCTGCACTGAAAAACCATCTAGCAGTGTCGCTATTAAAATTAATTATTGCGCTGTTGAAGGTAATGATCATTCTCACTTAATGTTCCTGCTGAGAATTCATTTCCATTGAATTGGTTCGGGAGCCACCGGTACGTTTGTTGTGTGTGTGGACACAGCATTTTGCCTTATTAGAGGTGAGCCGTCTCGCACACAATTGCTGCAACGAATGCTTTGCTATTAGGCCAATTATATCATTGGAATGCTCTCAGTCCTAATTGCTCATGGTTCTAACCTTTTCTTTTAGTCTTGAATACTTACAATGGGAATGTATTATATGATACAAGGCAGGAAAATCATTTATTCCTTTTAACTAATATTTTGAATAGCCATTTCTAGATTGTACAATATAATGTTATATAATATATAATGTTAAAAAAACACAAGGGATGAACTACTAACATGAATGCAATGATGAATATAACAGTAGTTGTATAGTTCATCGATCCACAACCAGTGGCTCGTGAGCAACATGTTTCTCAGCCAACTCTTGGATGTTGCTTCCAGTGGCCTCAAAACAGGTGCTTGGTGGCAAGTTTTGGTTGAATAAAAACCAGGTGTACTGTCAAACAGAGTCTCATGTAAGCTGCAAATCCACATACATCCACAAGTAGCCAATCACAGCCCTTATTTTGCTTCATCCAAAGACAGTTGTGCTGCTTGTGTTGCTCCCCAACTCTCTTTATATCTGAATGTTGGTTATGGGTAAAACATAAGTTGGGGACCTCCAATCAAGATCATGTACAATACATCACAGAGGTCCCAAAAAGCACCAACCCTTGCCACTTTAGTGGGGTTTCTTGTATCCTTTGACATGAACTTAAAGAAGAACTAAACCTCCCTAATGTGCAAAGCCCCTTCCACAACCCTCCATAGTGACTGCTCCATGCTTCATCTCCACATAGTGTATTAGTGAAAAATGTGCCCCTAATTGTGCAACTCACATATCTGTGCAGAGTAGCGCATTCTTCCATATCCTCAGGGACTGCCGACGTGGAGATATTTGCTGCATGCACAGTTGGAGCCAGTCCGGTGTTTGCATCAAATGAGCATATGCCACAAACACTTTAAATGGCTGAAGGGAGGGAAGAGGATCCAAAGAAAACCAAAGATGCAGAAGATTGTGCCCTTGAGCTCCACTGCACTTCTCTGCACATATATACGTGAGTTGCCCAATTAGGGGCACATTTTTCACAAATGCACTATGCAGTGAGGAAGAAAGAAGGGGGCACTATGGAGGGTAGTGAAAGGGGCTTTACACATTACTGGCTACAGAAAAAAATATGTCTGTTTTTCCCGCCCTATTAATAGCATTCACAGAGATATTCCAGACTAGTGGCCACCATACCCTGCATGATATTGAAGAGGGGCAGCCATTGGCCTCTCCGATGAATAGGGAATAGGTAGAGTCTGTTAGGCAAATTCACTAAGATGCGAAGTTGCGCCAGGCGCAACTTCGCCGCACTTCGCCAGGCGTAGTTTCGCCAGCGCTCCGCAAATTCACTAAAATCCGAAGTTGCGCACAGGGGTAGCGTAAGGTTGCGAAGTTGCACTAGCGTTGATTCGCTATGTAAAGTGAAGTTACGCTAGCGAAGGCTAATTTGCATACGGCGCGAAATTCAAATTTCAATGAAGGAACACGTATCAGCACTACAAATGCCTAGAAAACCTTCAAATCAGCAAATAAACATTTTATTTTGCCCTACACATGTGCCCACTGTCTAGGTAAGTTGCCATGATTTAGGAAATGTAGGGGGGAGGAAGGGGAGCCCCAAAAAAATTTCCGATCTTTTTCAGCCTATCACCCATCATGTAGAAAACACGCCAGCGTTTTTTTGGGACTTAGAAAAAAATTTGACTTTTTTTGAAACAATCCCTATCTACTCTATTGCGCTTCGCCAGGTCTGAGGTGGCGAAGGAAGTCTAACGTAAAAGGTATCGTTCAGTACACTGCGCAAGTTAGTGAATTTGCGTAGTTACGTCGCTAGCGAAAATTCGCCTGGTGTAAGGATGCAAAGTAACACTAGCGAAACTACGCCAGCGTTCGTTAGTGAATTTGCGCATTAACGAAAATGCAAAACGCTAGCGAATTAACGCTAGCGTTCGGCGCTTCGGCGCTTAGTGAATTTGCATGTTTGGTTAATGTTTGTAAATTTAGAAATGTTTGGTATGTTTTTATATTTTTTGGGTTTTGGAATGGAGGTGCTTTTACTTTTTAGGAGTGTCTGGGACTTAATTTTCCTTTGCCATGCACCATGCATAATTTGTGCCTTCACATAGCACAACCCAGCAAAAGATCCTTCCCAACTGCAGAATGGCTAATTCTGCTATTATGTATATCTTAATGTTCACAATCAGGCACTTTCCCTTATGTGCATCAGTTCAGATCCACTCCCTTAAAACCAGGTGAGACTACACCAGTAGTCAGACATTCTGGTGCATGTCTTCAAGAAAAGAGACAAGAAGTCTATAATGATTAATAATTAATAAAACAGTGGAAATTCTAGATCAGATGAAGTTAGAAACTCAATGAAAAGGTGCACATCAGATACTCTGGTGGCAATTTACAGGGGGAGGGTCAGGGAGTCCCTAAAGGTTAATAATTTAAAAACATTGCAGTTGTGAAGCACAAGAAAAGAACAAGCCAATAATAAACCCTTTCAGTATCAGATAAATAAAAATGTAATGTTCATGGGATCTAAAGATCAAAGTGAGCTAATTTTGATATTAGAGAGACGAATTTTGTATATGAGACAATGTTTTTGGCTGACGCCACTCTGCTTAGTATATAAGGGTAGATCAAAGGTAGGGTAGGTTAAGCAACTCATAACTCATAAACAACAACAGCAGTTTAATAGATTTTTTTCATAATACGTATGGGTCCTCTTAAAGAGCTAAGTTGACCTTGATGCAACCAGTAACATGATAACATGCATACTTGGATCAAGAACCTTTACTGAAGGAGAACAGAGCCCTAAGGACAACTCTTGGCCCCTTTTCCAGAGTCCAACCTCTCAAACTGCACAAAAGGGTAGTCACATAAGAGCAACTATTGCTTTTCCTGGTTAAAAAGTGCAGAATAATGAAGGGGGTTGCAAGTGCCATCTCGTGATGCTTTGTACCCTCTTCATAGAAATCTCCCCACAGGAGTACAGACAGTAGTACCTGAATGTATACTTAAAGTGAAAATGAAAGTTTAATATAAGCTTCATCATACTGAAATAAGAAACTTTCTACATGTAATCAATTGAATATTCTTCATTGTTTTTGAAATAATCAAGTTTATGGGGGGTGTGGCTTGCACGCTGACTAAAATGGCAGCATAACTTGGGAGCTCCGCACTCCCTCAGCCTTAACAGCCATCAATTATGCAACATTAAGCTACAGACGGTAATCCGAGATTGGGACTGACGCTGCTAAAGAAGTGGGGAGTTACAGAACACCGGCACGGTACGGGAGAGCGCGTTATCGCACACGTGCTGTGACGACTAGACTCACCGGGAGGCGCCAACAGCAGCACAGTCAGGCTGCGAGCCCCGGCCCCTCTCGTACGCTACTGAAGCGCCGCCGATTCTCATAGGGGAAACTGAGCCGCCGACCGGGAGCTGTCATACTGGAGGCAGCGCAAGGAGGTGCCGTGGGAGCGCAACCCGGTAAGCGACCACGTGGGCCCTAACACTGTTAGCGCAGTCACTCTTCCGGCCCGACTTCCAGCGGCCTTTCACCGCAAGCTGACTCCCCAATATAACTGAGCCTATAGCTGCTACTCAGCACTTCCACTGCACGGCACTCGACTGAGTGTTTTAATTAGGACACCCGGCAGCACCGTCACGGATTCATAGGCCTCAATGAATGCTACGTCACGCTGGCCTAGAAGTTTCCCGCGACCCCATGGTGCATAATGGAGCTGTAAACCCACAAGCCACTACATATCACTCACGCTGCTGCTGACATCTCGCTTCTCAGCCGCTCCACCGGCAGCACTGATACGGCCCTATTGGCCTCACTACAAGGGATTTTGCACAGCTTAACGGTTGCAGGCCTCTGGTCTGAGTGGAGGGGCCATACGCCCAGGGATCCATAGCACCAGACTACGGGTGTCATCTTTCCCCAAATCCTCCAAGGGAGATCACCTACCACTGCTTTCCAGTGCGTGCAGATCACTTCTGTCAATTTGCAATGACGGGGGGCAAAAGTAAAGCCAGCTCTGCTGATCAAGGAGCGGACTTTTTCAAAAGTCGCCAAGCATCTAAAAAACAACTTGCAGGTTCCCAAGGTGCAGACTCATTGGATCAAGACTCATCTAATGCCCCCTGCACGAAGAAGGACATCCAGGAACTAAAGCAGTTTCTATGCGGATTTAAGGAGGATATCCAATCAGAGCTCAGAAACTCGCTAGCAGAGATCACTTCCGAACTCTCTACCCTGGATCACAAACTCCAGACAGTCTCTCAAGACCAAGGGGACATACAGGAGAGGCTTACTAACTCAGAGGCTCAGATCCAAGATTTACAATTACAGTTAAAGGATCTCCAAGACTCACAGGAAGACCTAGAGAACCGTTCGAGACGGAATAATCTACGCATCAGAAATGTCCCTGAAACGGTTCAACTAGAATCCTTCCTGAAACGGTACTTTACACAATTGCTGCCGGACATGCAGGGAAGTGATCTGCTTATGGACAGGGCTCACAGAGCTCTCAGAGCAAGACCAAAGAATAATGCACCTCCTAGGGATATTATAGTGCGCTTCCACTTCTTCCGCACAAAAGAAGCAATTCTTCAAGCGATTAGAGACAACACGATGGAACTTGACGGAATTAAGCCGCAATTCTACACGGATCTTGCCCCATCCACTCTGCAAAAGAGAAGAGAGATGAAACCACTTACAGAAGCGCTGCGCCTCAAGGGCATCCCTTACAAATGGGGCTTTCCTTTTAAACTTATCTACACTTGGGACAATGTTACATATACATTAAGAGATCCGGCCGACATTGATGATGCCCTTAAACATTTCGATGGACTTCAGGAGCCGACAGCAGATGGTGAACCATAAGCTTACCCATAGTTGGGACATTAACGAAGGTGGACCTGCAGCCGAGATGAACACAGCCTGGTCCTGACTTTTACCCAGTGTAGCCATGGACTTGCACGCATTTCCCTGGCGGTGAGGCACAGACGGCAGTTGAGATTTCCTACGCTCAGATGACGGACTGCCAGGTTCTCTACTCATATCGTTTGTAAAAGTTAATTATTTGAAAGTTTGCTTTTCTCTTTCTCTTTACATGATTTATTTGTTGCATACTTGCATGATTATATAATGCTTACGTTTGCTTACAGTCGGGGCTGGGGGAGGGCATGCCCACCTAGTACTATACTAGCCTCACTCCAATTTGGGTTACCCCAACGGATACAACCTATTTGTACCCTAATAGTGGGCCCCGCGATACCCCGAGTCACAGTAGTACTCTGGGTCCTTCCCCCCCCTCTCCTATTTTTTTTTTTTTAAGTTATAACACGTAGAAATTTCCCCAGTTATACCCTTACTCGCACACACAATGGCAGAGGAGCCAGTCGTGAGTCACGCCTGTGATCATGCACAGAGTCAACCATTTCATTTGAAAGTGATAACACATAATGTTAGAGGGCTTAACTCCCCAAATAAAAGGAAACTGGCACTTACTGACTATGCTAAAATGAGAATGGATGTGCTCCTACTACAAGAAACCCACTTCTCACGCAGTTCTTTTCCAAAGTACATGAGCAAAGCATATCCAGTTTGTTATTTCTCAAATGGAGAAACAAAATCGAAAGGAGTGGCTATACTGATACACAGACATGTGAAATTTCAGTTTCAACGAAAACATGTAGACCAGGAGGGCCGATATGTGATAGTCACCGGCCTGCTGCAAAACCAAATGGTCACTTTGGCCTCAGTCTATGCACCAAACACGAAAAAGACAAAGTTTTTTCGGACGTTTTTTGAGAAATTGGCAGAGGTGAAGGAAGGTAGACTGATAGTTGGGGGAGATTTTAACACGATCTTGCAGAACAACCTAGATAGAACTAGAGATACTCTTGCAACACAGCACTCTCCAGAACTCTCATCTGACACCAAACGTTTAACACAACATTTGAGGAACCTGGCACTTGTGGATATATGGAGGGAAAAGCACCCGCTTGACAGGGACTACACATATTTCTCTCCAGTACATGGTTCATACTCGCGTATTGACTTTCTGTTCACCAATTCCACTCAGATCGAAATAGTGGGGACAGCCAAAATACAAGATATCACATGGTCTGATCATGGAATGGTGGAGGCTATCTTTGATCGGTGGGATACAATAAGGGGCAGAGGTAACTGGAAATTAAATGACTCCCTTTTCATAGATCAGGCTACTTGCGCAGATGTGAAAAAGTCTCTGATAGACTATTTTGAGGAAAATGGTCCCCATGACACTTCCTTGGCGAATAGATGGGACGCCCACAAGGCAGTGATACGGGGGATATTGATCAACATTGCATCAAGGGCAAAAAAAGTACAACTTGAGAAAATATCTACGATAACGGAAGAACTTCATAGGCTATCGGTACAGCATAAACAACACCCCACCCCGATTACCTTGCAACGTATCAACTTACTAAGAACAAACCTGACACAACTTCTTGCAGATAAGGCAGCCTTCGCATTAACCAGAACTAAGCAGAAGTTTTTTGAATATGCCAACAAGCCTCATACCATGTTAGCTCGTAAGTTGAGAAACTACAACGCTGCACAGGCCATACACGCTATGCGAGACTCGAAGGGGCTCATTACAAGAGATACAGTTAAGATAGCAGAAATGTTCCGTAAATTTTACAAGAAGCTTTATTCAGATGACAAGGCCCCATTAGCAGACCAATCAAGGCAGTCTTCGTTCCTTTTGGATTGGGCTTCACCTCTACTATCCCCCACGCAGCAAGACCAACTACAGACCCCCATCACACAGGAAGAAATCCAGGAAGCGATTAAGAATGCTAAATCGGGCAAGTCCCCAGGTCCTGATGGCTACTCTACCAAGTACTATAAACAATTTATGGACATTCTGGTTCCTCAGATGGTGACTCTTTTCCAATCTTTCTTGGAAGGACATCCGCCTACACCTCACATGCAAGCAGCGACCATCTGTATGATACACAAAGAGGGAAAAGATCCGCTGAACTGTGAAAGCTACCGCCCTATATCATTGATTAATGTGGACATGAAACTGTTCGCAAAAATCCTAGCTACTAGATTAGCTCCACATCTTCCTATGTTGGTACACCCAGACCAAGTGGGATTCATCCCAGGTAGGCAGGCGGGGGATAACATCAGGAAAGCCATCACCCTCACCTATCTGGCAGAGAAACAAACTACTTCCACATTACTACTCTCGCTGGATGCCCAAAAGGCCTTTGATAGGCTGAACTGGAAGTATATGATGACAGTTCTGGAGGACATGCGAATACCACTTCCCTTTATGAGAGGAGTCCAACAGTTGTACAACGCCCCATCGGCTAAGGTTGCGATGATGGGTATACTTTCGGAGGGGATCAGGATAGGAGGAGGGACCAGACAGGGGTGCCCGCTCTCCCCTCTTTTGTTTGCCCTCTCTCTGGAGCCCTTAGCCAATGCAATAAGAAATCACCCACAAATAAAGGGAATTAAGGTGGGTGAAACGATCCACAAAATAAGCTTATACGCTGATGACATCCTCTTGACTTTGAGTTCACCCCAGACCTCATTACCACATCTTAACGAGCTGCTTGACCGATTTAGCCTCATATCAGGGTTCAAGATCAACAACTCCAAATCGCAAGCACTGCCTATTAGGATGCATACCACAGAGAAAAAACTACTTCAAGCCAATTTTGACTTCCAATGGCAAGAACGGGCCATTAAATATCTCGGAATACAGCTAACGGCCAAGTATGACTCTCTATATGATAGCAACTATATCCCACTACTCACCTCCTTAAAATCAAGTTTACAGTCTTGGAGCAAGTATGGGTTGTCATGGTTTGGACGTATTTCAGCAGTGAAGATGACATTGTTCCCTAAGATCCTGTACCTCTTCAGAGTTCTTCCAATTAATTTTCCCGAGAAGTCAGCCAACTCTCTACAAAAAGCCATCACGCAGTTCATTTGGAATAATAAACGCCCCAGAATTAAACTGGATATCATGACAAAACCGAAAGGCATTGGGGGTATAGGGGTGCCCCACATATTTAGATATTATATGGCAGCGAGACTATCAGAATTGGTGGCTATGCACAGAACTCCGACCATGCCGTGGCTGGATATCGAAAATGTGAGCCTGACTCCACTTACAATGGCTCAGATCATCTGGATCCCGGAAAAAGACAGGGATATACCTGCTCGTCTTCCCCCTACCTCGATGCACTCAATACAGATTTGGGACAAATACAGGGGAAAATTGCGCCTGTCACCACACAACTCCATATGTTGCACTTTCCTGTGTAACAAAAAATTTCCACCAGGGACAGTAATACGAGACTTCCTTCCCTGGCTGGACAACAAAGCTCATTTATGTACTACCTTAGTCAAAGGGCGAGAGATACGTGCCTTCCAAGACCTTAAAGACAACCTCCAGATACCAAATGGTCAATTTTTCCGTTACCTACAATTACGCCACTTTATATCTCAAGCCTTTCTTCAGGGAAATGTATCACCTCCAACCCCCACCCAGTTTGAACTCTTGTGCCACTCCTCGGACAGTTCTACCCACCTGATTTCAGGTTTATACAATAAGCTTTCTGTAGACAATACCACTTTAGCGCAACCGTATATGGCCAGATGGGAAGAAGATGTGATGATACCCATTGAAGACGAAAAATGGCAGACAATCTGGGAGAAGGCCAGTAAGACATCAGTATGTACTGTTATATTGGAGAAAGCCTATAAACTGATATTTCGATGGTACATTACCCCTTTGAAGTTGGCCCATCTCTCGAAAAACACTCTCTCCCCGCAATGCTTTGGAGGATGTGGAGAACAGGGTACGTTTTATCACATGTGGTGGACCTGCGAGACAGTCAAAGCATTTTGGAAAATGGTAGCCCATACCCTGTCAACTGTTTTTAAACAACACATTGAGCCCGAGCCCTTATCATTCCTACTGGGCCTGCCGATTGACTCATTGAAATCCTCAGAATCTAATAAATTGGCGACACATATACTAACGGCTGCAAAAACATTAAGGGCGTCCAAGTGGAAGGGTATCACTCTCCCGACCCAACAGGCTCTACTTGCTAAAGTGAAATGGATAAGAAATATGGAGACGATTAGGGCATACTTGCAGGGCAAAGAATATCAAAATGGTCAATTGTGGCTCCCTTGGGCGGAATATGAGACAGCTCAAACAGATGCGGACTGACTCACGGACTTGGCTCCTTTGCACTCACCCTCTGACCCCCCCCCCCATTTACCTTTGTTCTTCTTACTTTCTTTTCTTACTTCTTTCCCCTTTAAGAAATCTGGAAAAGCACCGTTAACAGATAAGGCAGTTCTGACCATGTAACACAGGTAGAATTAAAGGAGATGCAGATAAAAACAATAGTGCCACGTTTATTAGATAACTGTGAAGGTTTATTTGCTGTGTAGAGTTACATGTATTGAAAGTCCTACAATTCTGTTCGCCCATCTGTGATAATGTGTGCTAATACTATGCTTGTTCAAGTTTTATGGAAAATAAAATTCTTTCAATAAAAAAAAAAGAAATAATCAAGTTTATGTTCACTATTCCTCTCTCAGCATCTGTTTCTCTTCATTCTGTCTTCATGCAGGAGTTGGGTCCGATATTCATTGACAGTTAGATCCAATATATCTTATAGGGAGGCTTCCTTTCCTAGCAGGTGAATTAGAGCTCATTCAAATAACTGATTCAGTACAAACAAAATCTAACAAAATAACTGCCTTTTGCACAAATCCTGCATGTAGAGAGACATGATGTCTGGTGATTTTAATAGAGTGAGCTCTAATACATCTTCTAGGCAAAAGGAGCCCCCCTATAAGAAATATTGGATCTAACTGTCAGTGATTATCTGACACCCAACTGCCGCATGAAGACAGAATGAAGAGAAACAGATGCAGAGAGAGAAATAGTGAAGACAAACTTGATTATTTCAGAAACAGTACAGAATTTTTAATTGATTGTCTTTAGAAGGTTTCTTATTTCAGTATGCTGAAGCTTATATGAAATTTTCATTTTCCCCTTTAAACATGTCCCTCAATTGCATGTCATTTGGCAGGTCTAATGCTTTATTTAAATCAGAAGATGGTAGATGGTGGCTACAATATAACTTGGGAACATCTGCTTTCTTCAAAGCTATTTAATAATTGTCCAAAAAGCTAAAAAAAACTGATTTAGTTATTAACTTCCCCATATCCTAATTATACAGTATATATTTATAAAATACACATCCCTATGTGTTTCTTTCTTCAATAAGGAGATTTATTTAGACTAAACTCTTGCTCATTGCTGTCAAGTGCAAAGGTTGGGGAAATATCCAACAAAAGACACCAATGTGGATGCTTTAAGCCTGTTTTATATAATCTGCAACGCTCCAGCTGCCATTAAACTTCATCTCGCATTATCCTAAGCCAGTCCATCACCAGCTGGATGAAGGTGATGAGATTTCCAGTTCAATAACAGTTGCCTAGTTGCCGGCTCTTGTTTTGAAACTGATTCAAACAAAATGATTTGAGGTTATTCAGAATTAGAAGTTGCCAAATGAGAGATACAGTGCTGTGTATAGTTATTGTAATGTTACAGAAATCATAGCTGATCGTTAACATCTATTTATCGTGCACCTGCTACTCTGAAGACTCTTTGGACTGAAATCTGAGCACCGGCAGAGATGCTTTCGAGGGAGGAACATACTGACAAAGCATCAGTCCTCATATCTATGTAACAGAGCAAATGTCTAAATGACAGACATCACAGCCTAATTTAGAAAATAGCCAATGATAAAAAAAAGGTTATGTTTGGGGCACTGGATGTAGTTCCAAAACAGCTGTTAAGCTTCATGTTCAACCAAGGATTTCTAAGTATGTAATTTGTAAATGTATTCTTGCTAGAGGGCCTTTCTGTGCGTCACACAGTTACATAGTTAAATTGGGTTGAAAAAAGATCAAAGTCCATCAAGTTTAACCCCTCCAAATGAAACCCAGCTTCCACACATACACACACTGACCCCTCCATACACTTACATAAACTATATATATCTCGACTATATATACACCCATATACTAACTATAGATTTTAGTATCACAATAGCTTTGGATATTCTGCTTGTCAAGTCATTCTTAAAGGCATTAACTGAATCAACATCACAACATCACCCAGCAGTGCATTCCACAACCTCACTGTCCTGACTGTGAAGAACCCCCTACGTTGCTTCAAATGAAAGTTCTTTTCTTCTAGTCTAAAGGGGAGGCCTCCGATGTTCCATTTTATATAAAAATAAATCTCCCACAATTTTTCTATAAAGTCCTCTAATGTACTTGTAGTCTAATCATGTGCCCTCGCAAGCGCCTTTTTTCCAGAGAAAACAACCCCAACCTTGACAGTCTCCCCTCATAATTTAAGTCTTCCCTCCCTCTAACCAGTTTAGTTGCACTTAGTCTCTGCACTCTCTCCAGCTCATTTATATCCCTCTTAAGGACTGGAGTCCAAAACTGCCCCCATACTCCAGATGAGGCCTCACCAGGGACCTATAAAGATGCAAAATTATGTTTTCATCCCTTGAGTTAATGCCCTTTTTTATTATATATATATATATATATATATATATATATATATATATATATATATATATATATATATATATATATATATATATATATATATATATATAAGATAGCGCTTTATTTGCTTTAGTTGCCACAGAATGACACTGCCTGGAATCTGACAACTGGTTATCTACAAAAACCCCTAGATCCTTCTCAATTAAGGACACCCCAACTGCCATGCAGTGTATAACTTGCATTTAAAATATTTGTGCCAAACTCACAACCCAAACTATCTCTCCCTGCCTTGAAGTTAGCCCTGCAGTAAATCAAGGGGTCATATAACGACAAAATCAAAGCATTCTCCATGTTTGGTTACAGGTAGTTACCAATTGTTTCTTCTCCTTTAAGACATTAGCAAATGCTACTTTCTGGTTGGTCATTATGGATTAAAAGAACGTGTGCAAATTTTGCACTTCTTGATTCACAACTTCTTCTCTAATCATGTTAACCCCATAGTTAAAAACTTTCCAGAATTCGATTTTCCCCAGATGGTAGGATAAGTGCTTCTCGAGTCTCTAGCAGAGTTTCACTGTAGATTTTCATCATGTAGCCATAGGTACCCAATCCACCGCAAAACTTCTCAACTTCTTCCTACGAAAAGGCATCAACAGAGTCTCTAACTGGAAATGTTCTATGTTTAATGAATCCCTTCAACACACATCTACTCATACATTATGTCTGCAAAGGTATTTATTCATCCAGGTAATAATATACAGTATCTAGTGGTGACAAGTCTAAAGCAACTGGAGTATTCTACAAACACATGCCCCACACCTTTGTGAATGCTGAAGGCTGTTTTAAAAATTTACATCTTCTTTCAGTTGTCAACATACCTGCCATCAGTTTCAATTAAATATCAACAGAACCCATCAAACAATATGATGTTCAAGTACCTTGAATACATTAAGGTACAACTTGTATTTGATGTTGTAAGAGTACTGTCTGGGTAATGATAGAAGAGTAAATCGGTGACATTCATTTTCACATCTAATTTTTTTCACACCCATGCTGCTCTTTGCCATAACTTTTGTAGATCTTTTATTTATGCACCAGTTTGATTTGTGGCCTAGATTCCCGTTAGTTTGTGTGTTATAGCACTGAATGTAAGCTAAAGAACAGGTAGCACTTTTCCATATGTTTCACACTTGTTCACCCCCAAAATATTTGCAAGAAAAGCAGTGCTGAAAAAATGCCAAGAAAACAAGCCCATTGTCTCCAAACTGTAATGATGGGCGAATCTGACCAGTTTTACAAAATTCGGCAAAATGCTTTGAAGTCTATGGACATCAGATATGTTTTTGCTGTGCGATCTGGTGCGTCAATTTTTTTTTCACGCAACAATTTTTTCCCCACCCATTGGAGATTTGCTTATTAATATCAGTCATACTGTTTGACCCACAGAATGGATGCAATGGTGCTTGGTGCAACTGTATAGTTGAAAGCTAATGAGTAGCACCAGTCAGTCCATTTTAGAGCAACCATACATGCATCTGCATAAATATGATCCCGGTATTGTAATATCATGTATAATCTGTTTAAAAAAAATAAGAAGAATGTTAGTTTGCTGATAAATTGCACTTAATTTGAGTTGGAGTGTTTGTTCCTCCTTAAATGTCGAAGAGGTCATGTTTATTCATACCAAATATCTCTAAGGAATATTTAAGAGCATATGGTAACAAGGCTGATAACATCTAAATTACTTGAAGGTATGGAGCTAGTGAGAAATGTACAGAAAATTGTGAGCTGAGACAGATGGTGGTTATAAATCCTGCAAACGTAGGTAAATTCATTAGGGCTACACATTTGATGGTGTTTCACAACAAAATATAGATGCATAGATCATTTTTTTTTTGTTTATTCTAATGTAGAACAATTAGCATCTAACCCTCAGGAAATCTGCTATTTTATACGTTGCAGCAAAATGTAGAATTAAAAGAGTTACTTTAGTTTAATATGGTAAATTATTTTTGTAAAGACCATCTGTTCATTTTAGATCACAAGCCATTCTGCCAAGTAACTCGTTTTCATTAGGGTAATTAGGCCGTTCTCCTGGAGTACTATACTGTATGTGTTCAAATTGTACGATGCCAATAACTCTCATCCAGCTGAAAGAGAAAGTTTTACTTCATTTCTAAGTTTTGGGTATCATGTACGTAGGGGGGTGTTAGTATGTGGTCCTATATTAGGCTCCCATCCTTAAGCTTTTCCAACACTGGAAGATACGCTTTACGGTCAAAAGTATTTAGACACCTGTCTGTTCTGTATCTTATTCTCAAATCAACATCTAGTGGGAACCTTCCCAGAAGGGTAGAGGCTGTTATAGTGTCAAAGGGAAGACCTACTTCAAAATGTTTGGATTTATAACGTTGGTCCTCCCTTTATTGCCACAACAGCCTCTACTGCTGAAACATTGTCGGTGGAATTTGCTTCAATTTAGTCATAAGAACATTAATGAGTTTGATTATTTTACAAGGACCTTACTTTGTCGCTTTGTACTGTACATGAGGGACATCCCGTAACTATTGGCACTCTGAAATCAGCAGTGTCCCAGATGAGGACATGTCATTATAGATGGAGTGTTTGGATACTTTTTGCCTTATAATGTAGATACAGGTCCTAAAAGGATAGATATTTAATAAAAATAGAAACAAAAATGAAAAATAATTGCTTTCTGAGACAGAATAAAACACCAAACACAAAAATAAAGACCAAATTGCAAAGCTGCTTAGATGATGTCAGTCTACAGAATATCAAAAAAGAAGAAGAGAATGCTTGAACTTTCACTTAAAATATTCCCATATTCTGACAGACTTGACACTTTTTGTATATTTATAACAAAGCAGAGTTTATTTTGTTTTTTGTATACATAGGGGCCGATTCACCAAGGGTCGAATATCGAGGGTTAATTAACCCTTGATATTTGACTGGGAATTAAAATCCTTCGACTTCGAATATCGAAGTGAAAGGATTTTAGTGCGATCGTACGATCGAAGGATTATTCCTTCGATCGTAGGATTTAAATCCAACGATCGAAGGAATATCCTTTGATCAAAAAAACTTAGGAAAGCCTATGGGGACCTTCCCCAAAGGCTAACATTGAGTTCGGTAGCTTTTAGATGGCGAATTAGGGGGTCAAAGTTTTTTCTTAAGAGACATTACTTTCGAATGGTCAAATAGTCAAACGATTTTTCGTTCGAATCCTTCGATTCAAAGTCGTAGTCGAAGGTCGAAGTCGCCCATTTGATGGTCGAAGTAGCCCAAAAAACACTTCGAAATTCAAAGTTTTTTTACTTCGAATCCTGCACTTGAAGTTAGTGAATCGGCCCCATAGCATTATCCTCCAGCTAACAGCTACTGTATATATTAGACCCTGGCGAATAGATGTGCTGAAGAAGTCTCCACTGGGTACTTTGCGAAATCTCATATTTTTGTAGATTTTAAATATAGATTTCTGTTCAGTTGGCACATTCTCAGAAAGACTTTGGAGTCTGAAATGTGTACTTGGGTGACTGCTCCGTGCTTGTAAGTTCTATGTTGTTTTAGAAGCTCAAACAAAAATTAGCAGTAATTTTTAATGACCTAGAAGCAAGTGTCATTGTACTAAGAGGTACAAAATCTGAAGCCAAATGGTTCATGGAGCAAAACTTACTCCCAGGCTCCTCCACCAGCTGCACCCCCATCATCAACCACTTGAAAACTTGTCCCGCAATGTGGTCTTGCAAAAGATATCGCTGATTTATGCCATGTGTGTCCAATGGGGGTGGAAGTCTGAATTAAAGGCAAGTTAGGGGGGTGGTAGGGGACATCTATTGCTGGTACTGGTCCATTTTGGAGCAGAAGAACCTGTGGCTGTGCAAAGTGTAAAAAACATTGCTGCTTCAATCTGTATTTGTACTTAAACCTGTTCTTTGTTCAGAATTTGGCACCTACAGTATAATCATGGCAGTAGGTAAATAACAGCTAGGAACACTAGTGTAAAAAGGTGCCTCCAAGCTACTGACAAGTGAATAGAGAAGTGCTATTATGTTATGTCAATGGGGAGAATCTTTTTAATGTCTTCTTAGTAGTGATGGGCGAATTTATTCGCCAGGCGCGAATTTGCGGCGAATTTGCGCGATTCGCCGCCAGCGAATAAATTCGCGAAACGCCCGCGAAAATTCGCGGAAAAAATTCGCTGGCGTCAAAAAAAAATTTCCGAAAAAACGGACGCCGGCGTCAAAAACGGGCGCCGGCGTCGAAAACGATTGTTATTGTTATTAACGTTTCGGCTAGGTCCCTAGCCTTTCTCAAAGAAACTTCCTCTCACTTTGAGAAAGGCTAGGGACCTAGCAGAAACGTTGGTCATTTATAATAAATATTATGATTTTTTAGAGTGCAAACCTTCTTGTAGTAGTTATGGATAATTTATTGGCATTGCACCCAGGCAAATTTAAGTTACTTTATCAAGAGTGCTGGCAACCTCTGGACTTGTTATTATTATTATATATCCTAACCCTGGTCCATGAATAACCCTTTATTGCAGAATCCCATTTGTACGCTGTACATGACCGAATCTATTTTTGAGTCACAACTATCCAGAATCCCCCCCCACTTCCATCCAAGATGTAAACAATCTTGTTATCCTTGGCTAATATTTGCTCAAAGCAGCAATGCTTAACTACCACAGATTTCTTTATTTACCTATCCAGCGTGCGTTTTTCTCTCAAGCCGGCAATTAAATCATATGTACTTTTATCAGTGTTTGGTTGGGTCATTAATAAGCAGGATATGTAATTGCTGTTATTAAATAACACAGATCTGGGGCAGCTAATTCATACTATTGGCCCTACATGACTGATTGTAATAGTCATGTTGGATAGTTGAATAACAGCTCAAATACTTATAATACCCCATCATGTCCGAGTTATTAGAATCTGGATATGAAACATCTCAGTATTATAAATTAGCTAGCCGTTCTGTAGATTAATAAAAAAGGGCTATTTCAGGACAAAGCCTAGGATCCAAAGAACCAGATGGGGGCAACAATTTCATTTATAATAATACCAAGCGCAGTAGTAAGTATTGGTAGAAATAATTGCACATTATTCTCACCAAATTAGGCCAGTATCCATATACAGATATGGGATCTGTTATCCATAATGCTTGAACCTAGGGTTTTCCAGAACTTTCCATAATTTGGATCTTCATACTTCTAGGTCTATTAGAAAATCATGTAAACATTAAATAAACCCAATAGGCTGGTTTTGCTTCCAATAAGGATTAATTATATCTTAGTTTGGATCAAGTACAAGCTACTGTTTTATTTCCCATTATAGAGAAAAAGGAGATTGTTTTTAAAAATATATATTATTTGATTATAATGGAGTCTATGGGAGGCGGCTTTCTCATAATTTCAAGATTTATGGATAATGGGTTTCTGTAAAAATTAATCATATCTGTATTTATATTTGACAAAAAGTCTAAAAATCCTCCGATAGGGAGTAATGTTACAGATATAATGTATTAATAGCCCGATAGATAAAAACCTCAACCCCCTTCTCTAAGTTCTTCATATTGGCTAAGGACTTTATTCTGGTAGGGACCAAATTTAAATTTCTTCTTGCCATATTCCCTATACCCGCTACATTATATCCTTATAAACTGTGCTTAAAGGGCACCTATCATACAAAAGTTCTTATCCCCACCAGAGATGTGGGCCAATAGAGCCCACATTTCCTTTGGGAAAAACAAATTTTGTATTTTGTTGGGAGCTTGTTGAGGCACATGTTTACACATGTTTGCTCATTATGTGCATACATATACAATCACGTGGGGGTGCCTAACTTTTGGCACCCCCAAGTAAATTCAGCCTTTTCTTCTCCTTTAAAGAACATATTTAGAGATGTTCCTCTGATTAAGTCCATTAGGAACAAAAGTGTCCAGTGTAAAGATTCACTTGTGTTCTTTACGTAACTTGTAGTGACAGGCAAATAAATTTGACGGGCGAATTCGCTGTGAATTTGGAAACGCATCAGAAAAGCTTGCGTCAAAACCGTCGCACGTCAACACTATTCAGATGCCCATTACCTTTAACACTGGCGTTAAATTTGATGCAAATTGACATGGGCGCCAAAATTTACGCGGGCGTCAAAATGGGAGTTTTGTGAATTTTTCGCCATTTTGCGAATTTTGAAATGGGAGAAATTCACCCATCACTAGTAACTTGTTTATGTTAACTCAATGTAAAATCAGTTTAAAAGATATTCTGTAAGCACTGAAGGTTATCTGTTACTGAGACTATACAGAAAGGGAAATGACCATATGACAATTGCTGCATCTAGATCAGCTGGACACAGCAGGCTGGTCTCACAGCGCATATCAAGGTGAAACGCTCACCGTGTAAAGGACGTGCAAGTTCAACGAAGTGCTACTGTAGAGGCTTGGTTTATTTGTGCATGGTAACATATGTGCTTGCAGCCATTGTCCTAAATTGCCTTTTCCTAATTAGAATTTTCATGCAAAATACTGCTCATGCTAAATTAAACAGGTTAGTCATCTGAATGTAGTCATTAGTATGCTAAAACGTGTTAAATATGCGCTATTTCTCGGCACCTGTAATTAGTCATCTGCGTCATGGAAAGAATTTCAAATGGTGGGAAAGTGATGATTTTAGTTACAATATTGTGCTTTATTTCTACAGTGTTTACTTATCCTGAGTGCATTGCAGAAATTGTAGATCCGTCATGTCCCAGTGGAGCTTACCATCTAAGGTTTCACACTGACACAAACTTTGGTAAATTTTATCAGGATTTAACAATCTAAGGGACCTTTGATTGTAAGCTCCACTGGGACAGGGAATGATGTACAATTTACTTGCTGTATGTTTTGGAGCGTGATAGGAACCTGAGTTCCTTAGAGGGAAGCAGCATAAGCACAGGGAGATCAAGGACTAGCACTGCAATGCAGTCATTCTAACCACTTAGTCACCATGATCTACCAAGAATGTATAAATTGTAACTCTTTAAAACATGGCAAAGGCACAAAAATGGTCAAAAGAGAGACTTTTTCCACTCCTTGAGGAACCTTCTTGCATGTTTACAATATGATTTGTCCCCAACCCCAAAGTGTGCTTACGTGTCAAGGGTGGTGTCCATGAAAAGAAACTCAGAACGTCCACTATTGAGAATCATGAGAAGAAACATATCATCCCCTATTTAAAATGCAGGGGAAGCTTCAGCCAACATCAAGCAGAAGGTAGTCTGTATCCTTGGGTTATTTTTATTGGAGCAACACACTCAGGTGCAAGAATAATTTTAAGGAAATGGATTGGGAAATATAGGTCTTTACTAAACGGCTGACATTTTGGGTTTTCTAAACAGTTTGGCCCTACTCTCCAGATTTTGAAACTCAGAACGTCCTCTATTGAGAATCATGAGAAGAAACATATCATCCCCTATTTAAAATGCAGGGGAAGCTTCAGCCAACATCAAGTAGAAGGTAGTCTGTATCCTTGGGTTATTTTTATTGGAGCAACACACTCAGGTGCAAGAATAATTTTAAGGAAATGGATGGGGAGATATAGGTCTTTACTAAACGGCTGACTTTTTGGGTTTTCTAAACAGTTTGGCCCTACTCTCCAGATTTTGATATTGATTCAGAAGCTAGTCTAGGGATGGGCAAATTTTTTCGCCTAGTTTCGCCGAAAAAATGACGCCCATAGACTTTAATGGGCGTCGGTGTCATTTCTTCGGGTCAAATTCGCCCATCCCTAGAAGCTACATAACACTAAAATTAACCATAGTTCAGAGGTCTTCAACCTTATTTATTTGTGTTGATGCTTGGGAGTTACACATGCATAGAAAAAGTTTCTGAGCTTGCCAAATTGGGACTATAATTTGCTGTTTGTTAGCACCAAATTGACTATATATTAGCTGTTTGAGAAGCAGGTGCCCTAAGGGACAAAGTATAGTGATGGGCGAATTTGTCCAGTTTTGCAAAACTGGGAAAAATTTACGAAACGCATTGAAGTCAGTGGGCGTCAAAATTATTTTATATTTTTTTACGCGCGCCTATGTACTCCAAATGCATTAAAGTCATCCGAATAATTTTGATGCGCGACAATTTTTATTTTTATGCACTACTCTGATACACCCCACAATTTTTTTGATGCGGCGGATTTGTCACCGGCTAATTTTTGCTGCAGTTTTGCGAATTTATTTGCTGGTGGCAAAACGTTAAAATTTGTTTTGAATTTGTGCCTGGCGCATTTATTCGCCCGTCACTAACAAACGACATTACCCTAATATGCCACTGGGATTTTGAAATTAGTATTATCCCACATTTATGATACAACTTGACATAGAAACTGTTGTATGATACTCATTGTTCATGCCATCTGGTTAGTGGCTCTTATAGATTTCAGTTTGAATATTTAGAGACCATTCCACATCCCTTAACGGATTGTACCTTCCCTACATAATGTTTTTTTCTGTGAATCCTCACTCACTTGGCTTGACAGGCGATAGTCAGAAAGTTCATTGATAAACACTGCTAAGGTATTTGAATTCCTTCCTGGTCAAATTAATTTAAATGCTTTCCACTGAAATTTGGGATTTGAAGCAAAACATTGTATTGTGTACAGGCTATTGTGTTGTGCCAATGTTAAGTGAAAGTTGTGACAAATATAGCTCTGTTGTAGGGATGGAGAGGAAAGGAGATGACGGAGCAGGGCCCAAGGGTAACAGAGGGGCAAGGGTTTAAAATAAACTATGAAACAAATCTACAAACTATTTGTCTTTATAGGATATGTCATAAAGAGCTGCTATTTGGATTTCACATTCATTGGGTGCTTTAGACATAAACAAACCCACTCAATGGAGCATCCGAGGCAGCAATCTCCAAAACATGTCCCTCAATGAATTGCTAATGAGAAGAAAGTGTCATTTCTCTTTGATTATTCTATGCAGTTGCCAGGGGAATGGTCCGCTGGCATTTAATCGTGAAACTAATGGGTTGGAAACACAATCTCACGCATGCTGCTCTTCTTATACATTTGCTGTGCTACAGAAGTGTCACAACCTCCCGCTTTAGCTCGCTGTTCTTTGCTCTTTTTTGTCTACCTGAATAGCAAGAATTAATAAAAGCAGCAAGTGACAGTGTAGAGAACTGAAGCATTACAGCATGCATTTACATTGTGGCTATTTACTGCTGTTATTACTGTTTCATATCTTGGGACAATTGGGTTGCACCAAAGCATAAGCAAGGGGCGTCCGTAGACTCCCCATTATGGCTGCAATGGGCACTTTTAGAAAATAAAATCCACTAAAATCTGTTTCACTGAAATCCTTTGTTTTTTTTTTTTTTTTTTACAATTGTTGATACATGGTGTAGTTAATGATGTACTGTATGTGTGAGTTCAACCTAACCTTTATTTTCTGGCTACAACCAACACAATCTTGCTGTGAGTCTCTGGCAGATTTCACCTACTGTCACTGGCTGATCACAGTTTTCAATTTCTGATGCATTGCTGACAACAAGTTTGGGTTTCTTGTAGTACACTAATTTTAATCTCAAAAACTATTAGAAAATGATTATGATGAAACCTGGCTAACCTGGTTAACCTGGTTAACCTGTTCCTTATGGTGTCCTGTGAGACACATGCCTCGACGATCAACACTGCCTGGGACTAACTGAGCAATTAGAAATATTGCTTTGTATGACCCAAGAAATGACAGGGTGTGATACAATGTCCAATATAGCATATTGCAGTTATATTTCTTTTTGTGTTTATATTTAAAATTGTTATTCAAAATTGGCTTAATTAGCTCCCTGAATGTTTATATTATACCGGCAGCCTTGTGTCAAATTCTAAAAGTATTGTCCATGTGCAAAAAAATCTAAATCAAAGAATGAATTTGTTTATAATAATAGTTTTTTTTCAAATGATTCATATATGAAATCACTTAAATTTTTTTTTCTCAATCATGATTTGTTTGAGTATACTTACGAAAAAACTTTCATTTGATTTAAATCACCAAAATAAAATGTGACCACAAAAAAATCCTATTGTTCCATTCTTTTTAAAAAATTCAACTGTTTAGACATATGCAAAATAATAAATAGTTTAAATTTTGAAGAAAAAACATCTTTAGCCAACTTCTATAGAAGCCCGCCAAGTGCATTTTTACAATGTTCTCCTGTGAGTTTTTGAGATAAATCTCAAAAAAAATTGAGAAAACTTGAAACTCGAAATAAAAAAAATCGTTGCGCCAATTTTCTCATCTATTTATAGATCTGCCCCTTAGCGTCTTGCCTTTCCAAATTGTTTTCCCTAATAGCTTCAAAATAGTTTTTTTTGCTTATTATTTTAATTTAACACCATGTTATAAAATGGTATATTGAATATTAAATGGAATAGTAAATGGGGAAACACTTTTCTCAAATGATTTTCCTGGGCGGTACCTAAACTGCCATTTTGCTGTTTATCCCCAAATAGGGATGGGTGAATTTTTTCGCCTTGTTTCGCCAAAAAAACTTTTCTCAAATGATTTTCCTGGGTGGTACCTAAACTGCCATTTTGCTGTTTATCCCAAATAGGGATGGGTGAATTTTTTCGCCTTGTTTCGCCAAAAAAACTTTAATGGGCGTCGGCGACATTTCGAATTTTTGGCGAAACGAAAGGGGTCAAATTCGCCCATCCCTATCCCCAAATTAAAAAGCCCTGCCTGCCGTGCCTACCCTGTCCAACTTAAAGTTCAATACATTCTCCTATGGCACAAGAAGAAATACCAACTGCAGCAAAGTTTTTTTTTGGCATACATTGATACTAAGCATAAGTTAAGACCCAACTGGACCCCTATACACATTGACCCCTAGTGGTTGCTCTCTCTCTTGCTCTTTTATTATTATTATTATTATTATTATTCCCCAGGCCCATTAAGTTCCTCCAACATTGGGGCAGATTCACTAAAGGGTGTATTGTCGCCAGGGACCGCTTTGCACACTTCGCCAGGCGCAAAATCTTTACCACAACGCTAATTCACTAAGATGCAAGGTTGCGTCCTAGGTGCTGAACACTAGGGATGTAGCGAACTGCCGAGTATGTGTTCGCGAACACCGTTCGCGAACACCGCCAAAAAATGCGAACAGTTCGCGAACAGTTCGCGAACTTCGAACATCCGAAAATCGTTCGATTCGAACGATCGAAGGATTTTAATCATTCGTTCGAAGGATTTTAATCGTTCGAATCGAACGATCGAAGCCATTCGATCGAATGATTTCATTCAATTCAATGGCTTCGATCGTTCGATTCGAACGAAAATCCTTCGATTTTAGCGGTCGAAGGAATCGAATGGTCGAATGGTCGAACGATTTTTGACGCGAACGCCTATTGGCGAACGTCGCGCGACGTTCGCGAACTTGCGGCGGACGCGAACAGTCGAAGTTCACGCGAACTAGTTCGCTGGCGAACAGTTCGCTACATCCCTACTGAACACTGGCGACTTTATGCTATCAATACTTCTTCAGTGCGAGCATTTCAAAGCATAAACTGTATGTGACATGCCCCTCAAATCTTTAATAATCCTGCTTTAAAAATAGAAAAGTCGCCTGCGTTTTTTTAAACTTTTTATGACTTTCCGGGGTACAGTATATGATGTAACTGACATTAGATTGAGGAAGATGTAGCTTTGATAGAATAGGAACGAATGCAAGTGACGGTCTCTTTCACTTGCAAATTGTTGTTTGAGCCTGTTAGTGAATTGGTGATGTCCCTGCGGATGTGATTTCTGCCGAAAAGCCACTTCACCCTTTAGTAAATTTGCCCCATTTTCTCTCTGATTCCAGGCTGCCTTCATTATTGTAGTTTTCCACACCATTCTTCCTAACGTCAGTTCCTTTGCTTTTGTGGCACAATGCTTACTGTATGTCAGACATAGAAAAATCACATTTTGGCATTAATATTTAAAACAAAACCCACACATTCAGTGTTTCTCTTCAGTGATATATTCTTGCTGCAATACAAACTCTATTCATCTTCGAAACCAACGATGATGCCAGAGCTCGGGATCGACAATGGCAGTTGAGTATAAAATAAAACCTTAGACAAGTGCATGACTTCATTTTTCCAGTTCCTCAGGACTGCAGTAATTAAATATTAATTTGCTTGTGCTATAGCTTTGAGTGACAGACACGCTTTCTCTCTATAAAGGGATCAATCGTTAATATTGAATATAAAGTGAGTTTCCTTGTGGAATGTACCAAACCCAAGAGCTTAGTTATCTTCATTACTGAACTGGTCGCTATCTACTGAAGTCATCACTGCATCACATTAGGGCAAGCAGCAGGGCCATTTATTTGCATTAATGTGGTGTCATTTTGTTCTCTGTAGTCCCTAAATTAGCAGAAATTGCAAGAGCATACATTTCATTTCAAGGAAGAACTCCAGCTCCGAATGATTACAGATGATAAAGTGTTTCTACTTTAATAATACTCAACTTCTCAATACATGGTTTAACCAACAATAAATTTTCTCAAATTTAAGTTTAGCAAAACAATAGTTTTGACCAGGGCTAGAGTTCTGTTGATGGACATTGCAACCAAGCCTTTTACACTGTTGCTCCAAATGAATTGCACCTTTATTGAAGACGCCAGTAGACCTTCTTATATTTGCGTAACCAATGAGTAGTGAGCATGTCCTAATTTATACACCCCAGAGGCACAGTAGGAAGCGGGTAGACTGTCACAGCATTGCATTAGCCCATTGAAATATATAGTGCAGTTCCCTATCAGGTCTACCATCTGTTCATGTAATGGAGATTGACTGGCATCTACAATGCTGAAACTGCCAGTTCTGATGAGCAGACTGATATAGTAGGCAGGTGCAGGTGGAATAGCTAAGTGGTAACAGTAAGGCTTTTGGGGAAATTTCTTGAAGAAGCACACAATTTAACATTTAAAGCAAGTATGAACTGTTATGTGTGCCTGCCTCTCTCTGGTACCTGCCTTGACCTCCAGCCTGTGCACTGGATTTTGCTCTATTTTACCATTGACCGGTGTTACCCAGTATATGGAACATCTACATTCAGCCAGCTCATCCTTGCAGCTGTCTTTACTCAGACTTCATTGTTTATACTTTATTTTCCACAATCTTCCACTGGTCTTCCTGATCTTCTGAGAAACTCTCTACTAAAGACTGATATCTCTTGGTCTAATCTGTTGGGTTGACCCTACAATGATACTGATAATCGGATGAAAACATTTTTAAGTTATTTTTTATTAATTGACATGCTTGCTCTCGTTCATTATTGCAATCTTTTAACTCCTATTCTCTTTGTTTACTGTAAGTACAGAAGAGCTGTCATAATTAGACTTCCAAGGGAGACCATTAATGGTGTAAGTCAAAGTGTGGCTTTCAGGAGTGGGTGGCACTACATGCAATCTGTTATGCAGTCTATTAACCTCACAACCTTACCAAACACAGCATAGCAATTATGATCACCTATAATTCATATAATATTCCTTTTTCCTCCTACACATATATATACTAGCTTTATATTTGTGTGTAATCGCTTGTATTCTACAACACTGATAATGGGTCTTATTAATAGATGAAGGCTATTTTATAGATGTTTAGCAATTCCCCCTCCCGCACACTAAACTAGAGTTTTATACACTATCTATAGTGATGGGCGAATTAATTTGCCAGGTGCAAATTCCCAGCGAATTTGCGCGATTCGCTGGCAGCGAATAAATTCGCCCATCACTATAGATAGTGCATAAAACTCTAAACTATAAAAATTCGCCAGCGTCAAAAAAATTTTTCGACGCATCGAAAAAAATGGACGCCGGTGTCAAAAACGCCCGCCAGCGTCAAAAAAACGCGTCGTTTCGAAAAATTTTCGCCATTTCGCAGATTTCGCACGAAATTCGCAAATTTTCCATCGAAGCGAAACGTCGCAAATTCGCCCATCACTAACTATCTACTGTATAAATTCCATCTTAAAGTTTGATCATCAGTGTAAAAGCACTTGGTCTGCAGTCTCTTGACTTAATATGGTCATACATTTCCTTGGTACCTTCTAATATCCAGACATTTAACAATTGGCTGCAACTTTGTGAGTCTTCTGGGGCCTGCTTGCTCTCTTGTTTAAACGTTAATGGAATTCTTTCTGATAAGATGATTCTTCCAGTTGTTTTACTTTCATCCTAAAAGTCAAGGCAGAACCACTGGGAATAGCTTTATTTATTGTGCTTTACTGTTTTTTTTTTTTTTCTCTTCTTGTACATGTGGCATTTAGTAAGAAGGAGATCAATGCCGCATTACACAGACAGATCAAAGGATCGAATGCAGCATCTCCCCCCCTAATTAGACAGATTTATCTTACATATTCTGAATCAGACAATTGTTAATAGTGATTATAGAAGCACAGATCTATGCACCCTTTTATTTGTTGAAAAGATAAGTCTTTTAAAAAATTATTATACGGAATGATAAATGCACAAGCCGGATATTCCAATAATGTAAGTCTTGTTTTGTCAACATTTTAAAAAAAAATAAGTAGCCATGAAAAATGCGACTGATATGGATTTTATATGCCCATCAATATATTTGTCTGCTGGCCCATCTCTGTATTTATCTTACTCCTATATACTTTCACTGATTATATCTCTGTTAGGTAGGACTGTGTGTTCTATGGACAATGGCTTCAATCTTCATAGCTGGAGAGGTCCCTTTGTACACCCCTATGTACTTGGTAATTCCCTTGGAGTTTGACAAAGCTGCTATAAACAGTAGGGTGAAAATGAAAGCTTCTATTTATAGACTAAGCAGGAGATTATGGAATAGGAAGCAAGGACATTGCAGAATTCTTAAGTCTGCAGAACCATGGCAGATGTTTTGTCATTGTACATACAGCTTCAACGTGAGTATTGTCTAAAATATGTGCGGTGCAGACAATGCTGAGATATTCAAAGACCTATCTAAATAAGATGCAATTGTTGCATCCAACCCTCCCCCCCCAACATATATGTTCTTATTTGAGAATTTATGAAAGATAAATGTGGTTGTTTGGAAATACAGAAAACCAATATCCAGAAAGCTCCAAATTATGGAAAGGCCATCTCTCATAGTCTCCATTATAATCAAAAATTCAAAATTTTTAAAAAATGTTTCCTATTTCTCTGTAATAATAAAACAGTAGCTTGTACTTGATCCCAACTAAGATATAATTAATCCTTATTGGAAGCAAACCCAGCCTATTGGGTTTATTTAATGTTTACATGATTTTTAGTAGACTTAAGTTATGGAGATCCAAAATCAGAAAAATACCCCATATCCTGAAAAATCCCGTGCATTCTGGATAACAGGTCCCACACCTGTACTTAATATTTAAATACAGGTTGGCACAAACTGGACGTCACTTGGAAAATGATGCAATAAAAAGTTAGTTTATTAAGAAAAAAAGCATCTCAATATGTAGTCTGACACGTTTCATGCTTTGTAAGCACTTACTCATAGGCTAAAACAATACTGAAATGGCAGTGGTAATTAAAAAGAAAAGCATCAATCACAGAGAGACATTAAACAGCCAATCAAAAGGAGCGTTGGAAATATCAACACCTGGCATCTTCAGCCAGCCTCAAGAGAAAGGCAGACTGGTGCTGTTTAAAAAGTGCATCTTATCAATAAATTTTCTGCTTTAAAATGTTTAAAGGATCTCTGTTGGGTTCTTCAAGGAGTCTATCTAAATCTTTATATTTCACTATTCCTCCATGACTTTATCTGCAGTCAACATCACATAATGGATCTCTTTTGTTCCTTAAGCTGGTGATAGTAATGCTACGGAAGCTCAGTATCTGCAAGCGTAGCGTTTGTTTAGACTCATCGGAAATTCTATCCAAAGTTGTTGTTGGCAAAGAACTTGAAGGGAAAGCCGCTGGGATATCTTAATACATAAAAATAACATTTATTTTAGGATTAGATTTATTTGTTTCTTCCACTCTATTGCCAATCCTAGAAACTGTTGATCTTTACAAGTCTGACTTGTAATGGTTATGCTAGGCTGAATACTACAAAATTTAAGTTTATTTAAAGCTTTCTTTTTGAATTCAAGTTTAGTATCCTCAAAAAAAGTAATTGCTCTTCTGCTAGACATGGAAGGAGCCATCTTTCTTTTTGAAATCAATGTCACCAATACCCTACACATATACCATACACTAAGGGGGTTATTTACTAAACTCCAAATGCCAAAAACCCCAAAAAAATTGTTTTTTTTAGTATAAAATCTGAATTTTTTGTGAAAAAAAATCACACATTTTTCAGAATTTATTAAACCCCGAGGATGTAAAAGTCTGAATAAGAAAATCCAGCATCTCAGACCTGTTGAGGTTGCATATAAGTCAATGGGAGAAGTCCTACTGATTTTTCGATGAACGCTTGGTTTCGTGCAATACCCAGAATTTTTTTGAGTTTTCGGGCAAAAAGCATAAGAAATCAGAATTTTTCGGGGGAAAAATCAGAGAAAATTCAGAAAAATTTGTAAAATTCTTATTTTTCACAATGTTTCTTGAATTTTTCCCGTAAAAAAATTTCCAGGAAAGCTTATTAATAAATAAGCCAAAAAAACCTGTGCAAATTTGGTAGGAGTTTTTTTCAGAAAATATTGAGATAAATTTGGACTTTGATAAATAACCCCAAATGTTCCATCTTATAATTTGAGACAATACCGTGAGGCCCATTGTTAACCAAATAGTAGGCTGTAGCCCTGCTTAATGAGGTTCTTTTTTTTTTTTTTTTTTAATTGGGCCTGATGCTATGGTGAGCACAAGAAGGCCATGGAATAAGGGGCAGATTTACCAAGGGTCGAATATCGAGGGTTAATTAACCCTCGATATTCGACTAGGGATTGAAATCCTTCGACTTCGAAAATCGAAGTCGAAGGATTTAGCGCAGAAAATTCGATCGAACGATTGAAGGATTATTCATTCGATCGAACGATTAAATCCTTCGAATCGAACGATTCGAAGGATTTTAATCCAACGATCGAAGGAATATCCTTCGATCAAAAAAACTTGGGGACCTTCCCCATAGGCTAACATTGACTTCGGTAGCTTTTATCTGCCAAACTAGGGGGTCGAAGTTTTTTTAAAGAGACAGTACTTCGACTATCGAATGGTCGAATAGTGGAACGATTTTTAGTTTGAATCCTTCGATTCAAAGTCGTAGTCGCAGTCGAAGGTCGAAGTAGCACATTCGATGGTCGAAGTAGCCCAAAAAACACTTCGAAATTCGAAGTTTTTTTAGTTCGAATCCTTCACTCGAATTTAGTGAATCTGCCCCCAAGTGTACAAAGTTTATTGTGTATTTGTTCATTATCTGAGAGCCGTGGCGCCTTCCTTAGTATAAGAATTTGTCTTGTGTACTTTTGAAGAGACCAGCACCCACCTAGAAAGTACAATATTGTTGTATTGCCGAGTATAATGATATTTTAAGCCTTTACAGTATTTATATATTTAATTATTCACATCAGTTGTCCAGTGAAGTTCATATCGTCTACCCCAACTAGTTGCAACTGCAAGACCAATGTCATAAGATGACAGTTATCTGGGCATATTATGTTTTTGAACTGTTGAAGGAAACTTCATACTTGAGCTGGAGGAAACCAACCCAAATGTTGGGAGTAGTAATGAGTGAATTTTTTCAGCTTGTATGGTTTTGCAGCAAATTTCTGAGTTTTGCCGCTGGTGAATAGTGTTATGAATTGGCACCACAAATTACTCACGTGGTAAGTTTTGCTTGTGACAAAAAAAACAAAAAAGTTGCAGCAGTCATCCATAGACTTTAATGTGTTTTGCAAATGTTCTCTTAGTTTCATGGCTTTTCCGGGGAACTGAAATGGGGCAGATTCTGGTCACAATCAGACTCGAGGCTACAGCACTGCAAGGCAATAACGCTAACCACTGTGCCACCATGCTGTATTCATTTCATGTCCCTCATTACATCACCACATTAACTGCACCACATTAACTGCCATCACATTAACTGCCATCACAATGAATTACATTAACCTCATGTCGTTTCCAAGTTCTTATTAGAGTGCCAGTGACCCTATGACTAAAGAGATTAATTGGATTTTGTTTCCTTTTTCTTATTAATTTGATCTACTGGTTTTGATATCTGTATGACAAACATGTCCAATAGGGTTTCTATAGTATAATCTCAAGTATGATAATAACACCATGCTTAATTATATGCACCCAACTGAAGCTGTATCTAGTAGTGATGGGTGAATTTATTTGGTAGGCGCGAATTTGCGGTGAATTAGCGCGTTTCACCGCCAGCAAATAAATTCGGTAAACACCTGGAAAAATTCGCTGTCAAAAATTTGGCGTCGTCGAAAAAAATTGTCACCGGCGTTGAAAAAAACGGACCCCGGCGTCAAAAAAGCGCAGTTTCACGAATTTTTACTAGATAGTAGTATCTAGTGATGGGCGAATTTATTCGGCAGGCACAAATTCGTGGCGAATTCCCACGATTTGCCATTGGTGAATAAATTCGCAAAACAGCCATGAGAATTTGCCGGCGTCAAAAAAAATTGACCTTTTCTTTGGACGCAGGTGCATTTTTGCCAGCAAATGTGTGCCAGCATCCAAAAAACGGACGCCAACGTCAAAAACGCATACCGGCGTCAAAAACGAGACGCCAGCGCTGTTTCGCAAATTTTTCGGCAAAGAGAAATGCTCCAAATTCGCCCATCATTAGCTGTATCCATTAGCATAGTGAAGGGCCAAATAGGGAGTGTTTCAGTAGAGATAAAGTAGGCTTCAGTGAAGAAAACACAGGCACCATTATCCCCACTTAAAAATGTTCCTCATTGCATCTGGTGTTCTCCAGATGCATCAATAAAACGTGCTCCATTCGCACAGGTTTGTGTCAGTGGATGTGCTGTTGCTCCATCATGGAACTAGGGCACGATGGATGCCAAAAGGTCAATGCAACGGAATATTTTTTCCTCTTAAAGACGTCTTTTTCATTCGCTTTGCATTCCCCTTTCCAAAGCTAATCATTGGGTTGTAGTCTCAAGCCACACTCTGACCCAAAGCTCACATACATTTTACACTGTAGAATTAGCATTTGCATTATTGCAATAACCCTCACAAGCAGTTCCATACCCGTGCCTGTCTTATATGATGCTCTTGCTCTCCCCATTCTCAACTAAGAAATGAAACTGTCAAGTACATGTGCTCACATGATTTATTGCAACTACATTCGCTCCACTTTTGAGCAGGAATATAACCGACTCAGTTTCAGTTTAAAGGGAAAAACTGCACAAGGAAAGCACCAGACAAGTTCTCAGTCATGGCGTTAACTTCTGTATCACAAAACATTGTTCCTAGTGAACATCCCACCAACCTTGAAGTGATACTAGTTGGGGATGTGCATGAATCCAATCACAGTTCTAATGGCATTTTTGCTCTTTGTATGGGGCAAATATCCTTATGATCCAATAAGTAGTGATGGCCGAATTTGTGGCAAAAAATTCGCAAAATTGCATCAATTCGCGGGCGTCAAAATTGAAGCAGACAACAATTTTGATGCCGGCAAATTGGTGCGGGCGTCAAACCAGCATCAAACAACGAATGTTCATGGCAGTTTTGAGAATTTTTTCCACTGGTGGTGAAAAGCAAAAATTCACCCAATAAGTAAAGCAGTAATGCGTTAATATATCATTTGTCTCATAAAATTATTATTTATTTAAAATTATTATTTTCATTATTATGAATTATTTTATGGTGCCTATATTCTTTTTACAGCTATTTTTATGGACAGCAATTGTTACAACACTACAACAGTCAGCAACTTACATCAAAAAATACTGAACTTATTGCACGAGGCTAAAGTTTCTGCTTGTCAATAGCAGCAATGATCCAGGACTTCAAACTTGTCACAGGGGGTCACCATCTTGGAAAGTGTCTGTGACACTCACATGCTCAGTGGGCTCTGATTGGCTGTTGAGAAGCTAAGCTTAGGGCTCGTCACTAATTATCCAGCAGAAAATGAGCTTCCCTGGCTGTAATATAAGCTGATGCTACAGGTTTGCTGATTATTAAATTCTGATGCTAACTGCACTGGTTTCTGTGCTGCCATGTAGTAATTATGTGTATTAATTACTAATCAGCCTTATATTGTGACATTTCTATTCTATGTGTACTGTATATTGTGAGTGGGTCCCTAAGCTCAGTAAGTGACAGCAGCACAGAGCATGTGCAGTGAATCAGCAGAAAAGAAGATGGGGAGCTACTGGGGCATCTTTGGAGACACAGATCTTTACTGCTAAAGGGCTGTGGTTGCCTTGGGCTGGTACAGAAGCACAAAACATCATGTACAACATTTCTAGCTACTGTACTTATTTACTTAGGCTTTAGTTCTCCTTTAAATGCCCCTGGTACATAGAAATGCATATGGTAGAAATAGCTGTAGTTCCCTTTGTGGGCGATACAAGGAAATATACGCTTTTTGCTCTTCCCTATGCCTGCTGTCTGCTTCAGCTGACTCATTGTGTTCTTCCAGCACCTCCATTAACTGAGACTTAAATTGTTTTCTGCCTAATTGCAAATCTCCTTAATCAGTGGTATACAAGGACCTGTGCCTGTTTGCATTTGTATTCATTAGAATATAGATAGCCATGGCTTAGGACCACAAGTCTTCCAAAGTAAAAGTAATTTTAAATAAGGGCAGCATGCATTCATGAAATTGAGCAAATATTTTAGAAATATAGAATAAATATTCATTGTGGTTCAAAGTATATCGATTATTTCCATTAATTTATCTTACAGGTCCTTTAGCTGTCAAACGATATGTTCTGGGAGCCATATTACATATCAGTAGTGATGGGAGAATAAATTCACCAGGCGCAAATTCTAAACCGTGTTTCACAGATGGTGAATAAATCTGCATAACTCACGCGAGAATTCACTTTCGGAAAAGTCAAAACCGTCGCGCGTCAACAGTATCGACTTTAATGGCAGCATTAAAATTGACACGTGCATCAATTTTCGAGTTTTATGAATTTTTCGGAATTTCGCAATTTTTTGGGCGAAACGGGAGAAATTCGCTCATGACTATAGTACAGATATAACATCTATTATTTAGAAAATTTGGGACCTGGGGTTTTCTGCAGTTTGGATCACCATACCCTAAATCTGCTAAAAATTATTTTAACGTTAATTAAACCCAATAGGATTGTTTTGGCACTATATGGATTCATGCAGCTTAGTTACCATCAGTTACAGGTATAGGATCCGTTATCTGGAAACCCATTATCCAGAAAGCACTGAATTACAGAAAGGCTCTCTCCCATAAACTCCATTTTAATCAAATAATTAAATGTTTTATGAATTTTTTCCTTTTTCTCTGTTATAATAACACACTAGGTTTTACTTGATCCCAACTATGATATAATGAATGAAAAACCCCAAATCCCAAACCAACAGGCCCTATACCTGTACAAGCTACCATTGTAGGGAAAAATGAAATCTGTTTTTAAAAATTAAAATTATTTGCTTAAAATCAAGTGTATGGGCGATAGCCTTCCTTACCTGTATATACAGGTATAGGATCCATTATTCAGAATCCCGTTATCCAGAAAGCTCCGAATTGCAGAAAGGCCATCTCCAATAGATTCCGTTTTATCCAAATAATCCTAATGTTTAAAAATGATTTCCTTTTTCTGTGTAATAATAAAACAGTAGCTTGTACTTGATCCCAACTAAGATATAATTAATCCTTATTGGAAGCAAAACCAGCCTATTGGGTTTATTTAATGTTTACATGAATTTCTAGTAGACTTACGGAGCGAAGATCCAAATTATGGAAAGATCCATTATCTAGAAAACTCCAGGTCCCAAGCATTCTGGATAACAGGTCCAATACCTACACAAACAAATACCCATGAACTAAACCATTGGAACAGTAGAGTTAGGAACATTCTATCCGTGCCATTATTATATTTTTTACTACTACTGTTATACTCAAAAATATGGCACTACCTACATTAAATTAAATAGGTTTTGAATCGAATATGATTCGTTTGCAATTTATTTGTAGTACGATGTCAATAAAACAGACCTAGATGTAGTAACAGAGCGAAGATGATTTGAACTGCACCTTTTGTTAATGGATATGAGCAAATAGATTGGGTATTGAAGACAAGTCTAATATATTGTCACTCAATCCTTAAAGCTCACCTTTAAGGGAATAACTATAAAGATATAAAAAATGAATATATTTTATTATTCCTTGTTGAGCCAAGACGGGGACCAAACCGAAATTATTTTTTTTGCAGAATACATTGATGGGAGAAAGGCCTTTCCAATGCATTACTCTGTGATTCCTTGTGTGGTGCATCAGTGTAGATCTTCAGTGAATCTGAAAGCAAACAAAGTCTGATAGATTGCTGAATCCAATAAGCTGCTCTACCAATGAATACTGATGTGTCCATTGTAATGCCTTCCAATATTGTTGTGTTGATCAGCGGCTCCTCCGCAGGCTTTTCAGATACAGTTATATAAAATATATCTCTATATAGCAAATATCGCCTTTTGGGTTGTTGTGCCATTATTGCCAATGAAAGATCTACAGTATATAAGGATTGTTATAGATTGAGCTAAATCTCTAAGGGCATTTTGGTTTTGCGTTCCCGATCAATGAAAAACATTTAGGGGCAGATGTATCAAGGGTCGAATTTCGAGGGGTTGAATCCCTCAAAATTCGACTGGAGAATGGAATCGAATAGGGAATTTACGCGCTGGCGAATAGTCGAATGGGCGAATATTCGCCCGGCGAATAGTCGAGCCATCGAATATTCGATCAAAGGATTTTCATTCGATCGAAAGCCTTTTGATTCGATCGAAAACATAGAAAAAAAGCCTATGGGACTTTCCCATGGGCTTTTAAAGCAATTCGGTAGGTTTAATCTGGCGAAGTAGGCAGTCGAATGATTTTTAAAAGAGACAGTACTTCGACTATCGAATGGGCGAATAGTCGCAGCGTTTTTTCGCTCAATCTATTGTAATCATTCTAGTCTGGTGAATTTACGCCAATTCGATAGTCGAGGAGCACAAAAAACTCCTCGAAATTCGAGTTTTTTTCCCTCTATTCATTCACCCGAGCTTAGTGAATGTGCCCCTGTTGATCGGCCATAAATCTAGATATTACATGAGCACAACTGCCCTGACGTAACTGAGCCCTATAGATTGCATCCCCTCATTCTCAGAACTGTTCCTTAAATTAACTCACACATTCATTCTTTAAAGGACAACTGAAAAGAATTGAAAGATCGGATATATTGGCTTGCAGCTCTTTTCAATGACCTGCAGCCAAACTCTCTCTTTCATTTACTAAAATAGTCCGGCCGAGTGTTTATATTAATTAATCTCCTTTTAGCAAGAGTTTTTATTTATGGCAATACAGTACCTTGCAGGTTAAAGCTTAACTATATTTGAATTTTTTGGAAACAAGCATAAATACAGATGACAATAAATTTACGCCAACTTACAGTTAATTTGTTGACATAAAGGAGAATTCAGCTCCATTAACTTAACTGGCTTAGTCAATTAAATTGATGCAAATTGTGGATTTATCATTATGTTATCTCTGTGGGTTGGATGCAAAGTCAATAAGAAAACATATTTCAGGTTTATACGGTTGAACCAAAGTTCACAGAAAGAAGGCAAAATACAATTAATGAATAAATGTGAATAATTATTGCTGTTATTATTAGATACACAGTTACACTGTTACATAAGTGAGAAAACAGAAGCCATTGATGTTTAATTCTTCTTCTACATGTTGGTCAACAGAATTTGGCAAATCAACTGCCAACATAACCTCCCTTCCTGGGCCAAAATCCAGTCCAATTAAAACCTAATAATTAGTGATGGGCGAATTTGGCCCGTTTAGGTTCTCCACAAAATTTGTGAATTTACCACGAAATTCGCAAAATGGGCGAAAAATTAGCGAAACACTAATTTTGACGGCAATGACAATTAGCAGGCATCAAAAACTTTGTCGGTGAATTTTTGTGCCAATTTCATGAATTTATTCATCGCACATTTGCGCCTGACGAATAAATTCAGCCATCACTACTAATAATTTCAATTCATTTTGTGTTTATAAAATGTTTGAGAAAAGAGAATTTGATGACCATATATAATGGATAGAATGATACCTGTGATTTAAAGATTTGATACCATGGGATGTCTATGCAATTTACGTCTGGCTAAGGTCAGTTTTGAGCACATATTGACCCAATTCATGTCCAAGCACTTGAGTCCAAATCCAGCACCTCCACATGGTTTTCAATATATCCATCCTGCCTCTTCTGATAAATGGTGCACAATTGTGCATATTGATGCTGGGAAGTCCTGGCGGTAACCACTGCAAGTTGCGTCAGTAGGTTCACCAGAACTGCGCCCTATTCTGAAAATGCAAAACAAGAGCACACTTGCATCGATTTTGAGTTATCGGTGGACAAAATTGGAGAATGGCCACAAGTATACTGGAATTATGGGGGGAAATGCAACATTATGGGGCCGATTCACTAACTTCGAGTGAAGGATTCGAAGTAAAAAAACTTCGAATTTCGAAGTGTTTTTCGGGCTACTTCGAACATCGAATGGGCTACTACGACCTTCGACTATGACTTCGAATCGAACTAGTCGAACTAAAAATCGTTCGACCATTCGACCATTCGATAGTCGAAGTACTATCTCTTTAAGAAAAAACTTCGACCCCCTAATTCGCCATCTAAAAGCTACCGAACTCAATGTTAGCCTATGGGGAAGGTCCCCATAGGCTTTCCTAAGTTTTTTTGATCGAAGCATATTCCTTCGATTGTTGGTTTAAAACCCTTCGAATAGTTCGAAGTCGAAGGATTTTAGTTGCCAGTCGAATATCGAGGGTTAATTAACCCTCGATATTCGACCCTTTGTGAATCGGCCCCTATGTGTTTAAAAAAAGTCTATTTGCGTTGAATTGCACTTGCACCTTTGATTTTCAATTTAGAAAACACTGATGATTTTTAAATTATTATTAATGGGGTGGAGAGCAACAGACCCGTTCTTCCATACAACAAACAGCAGAATTGTTGGGTCATTCTGAGCTATTCCATCAGTTTGAGTTGTGCTAATTTTTGCCCATTGTGTTTAATTCCAAGCAAAATGACATAACCAGCATATTCCATTTTGTATTTGTTGGTATCATAAGTCTAAGTCATCAGAAAGTCTAACAGTGAAGTTCATGGATTTTTCTTCTCCCCTGCCATTTCATTCTAAGAAGACAGAAAGAGCAATGGATAAAAAATAGTAAGTTGTAAGTGGATCTGTCTCTAGTGAAATGGAACTAGCTGACAGCTGCAATATGTAACAAATAAAGCAAATTAATAGGATTGCACCTTCAGTATTGACTCACCAAATATAACATGGAAGAAAACAAATAACTCCTTGGTTCTGATATAAACCAGAGCCCTGATGTTTCATGTTGTCCCTCTGATGTAGCCTTGTTGCTGTCAAAAACTTCATGAGGTTTGAGGCTGGTGATAATCCATGTGTGTGCAAACATTAAAGATCTTGAATGTTTCTGATCCACAAATAAATCTGAACTATGTTATTATATCAATATAGTTGTTGAAACCTATGACTTTGACCAGTGAAAGGCTTCCTTCACCACTGTATTATTGAATAACTACTAGCCCTACTAGCATCCACCTTCAATATGGATTTGGTCATGTGATGTTAAGGACTGAAGTGAAGGTTGTCTACCCTGATGCTATTCATGAATGAGCCATTAAAGGACCTTCAGGGACCTGCTTGATTATGAAAGCTTAGTAAGAATGGTATTGATTGTTTTATGATGTGATTTATCATAAAATATGGAAGAAAATGTTCTTCCATTGCAATATATTCCGGCATATTGAGCCATTTTGAATGATAAGCACAGTGGAAGAAAATTGCACAACAATCAAATTTGCCTCCAATTTCATGGAGGCTGGTTTAGGATGCATTGATGCAAGGTTTCTGGAAGAAGAAAAAACAATGGGCACAATGCCCAAAAATTTCCCAGCATGTTCCATACTGTTAGACACCAATGGCACAGATTGCATAAATTAAAAAGTACTAATGATAATGCATGTTCTAGATGACAATCTGGTCTTAAGGCCAATGTGTTGACTGGTTGAATGATTGCAGTTTGTTGGCGTCTAGAACTCCAACAAGAACTGTTTGTGTTCTAAGGTAACAAAGATTAACTGCCTGCACACCATCAAAAAATGCAATTGTAGCTCTGCCCATTTTACAGCTTTTTTTTGGACAAAAGAAAAAGAATAATGCAATAAAAGGTGCAATTTGGGTCTCTAAAGAGTTAATGAAACTTCAGATGATATGAGTTAATAGACTAGTAGCACAGTTTGCACCCTTTATTACATTACTATTGGTGTGTCTGATCTACAGATAGTGACGTGAAAACTTGGCCAAAAAAATATAATTTCAAACAATGGTGATTATAAGGGTAGGTCTGTCTGTCTATAGACGGGAGGTGGGAGAAGCACGACTCTCACTGCCAAGAAACAGATAACAAGAGAAGGGGAAATTGATAGGCCCATGTTTTATTTATTAGGAGATAAAATAGCAGAGTTCAGGTTTATTATGTTCCTTTTACTAACCCTTTCAGAATAAATTTGACTTGACAGGTAAACTTTAAGAAAAGTGGATTGTTAAATAATCTTCGAGAAGGGATAAAATCAGATCTGAAAAGGGCAATTAGTGATGACAGAATATTAAATAGAAGAAAAAGCCATCGCTTCCATGAGTTCATAACCTCTCTCAAACATCAGCAGCCAGGCAGTTAATAAACTGTCAGATTCATGGAAGTGACACTTGTAGGTGTGAAACGCGTAGACAGACAGAACAAGGTCTTCTCAGAATATTCAGTACTGGCAGGCTTTATTCTTGGACAGGTGCCACCTAGAGGCTTCCCGTGCTCTGCGTCTATCCTCACCATAGTCAAAGGATTAGTAACTATTGATTGTAGCCATCTGTCATTTTATGGACCCACAATTGAATTGTGTATTGGGATTACTTTTATTTGTTTATTTTCATTACTGGTGAGAATGGTTTGCGTAGGCTTCTTGTCTCACCAGCTAAGAGACGTTGCTGATGGCTTTATAAAGCATGGGGAGTGGGGGTTGTAAACGGCAACTGTTATAGTGATATTTTGCTAGATGGAATGGTGGCCAGTGCTATATTTAGTAAAGAGTTAATGCTTTATGGACTGATGTGTTATGGCCTGCTTGATGTAGAGAGCATCCCTAATATTTTCATATTAATAATGTTCCATAATAAAGAAGTGGTATTCTTTGTTTTATTTTTAATTTCCATTGCTAATCACTATGAGAATATCCTGTAGACCTATGACAAACCTTGTTCCCAAACTGTGGATCTTGCACCAGTGGATCACGGATAGGGGGACAGAACTGGAAGACTGGTTAGGGTGAGATTGGTGGAGGATGCCAATTTGCTCTCCTTGATACACATGAAAGGTCAGTTGATGGTGAACAGGTATTTGCTCTACTAGATTTTCTTGGAACTGTGGTTGATTGACTGATACATTAATGTTTGTCCTACTGTATGTCATTAACCTTGTTATAAGCTAATGGGGCCTTGACCAAAGGTTGGACTTACAAGGAGGACTTGAAATGGAAATGTCCTGACAACCACTGCTGTACAGGGATGGGCAACCTATGGTACTCCAGCTGTAACAAAATGCATTTCTTCTACTGTCCCCATTTATGGTCGTCAATTTTTACAGTCAATATCTTATAATAAGGCAAGAGACAATTAAAAAACTGTCGTATTAGATACAGGTTATACCTTTCTTTTAATGCTGTGTGCTCCCTTTGGGTGGGGAACTTTGATCAAATGGAATGTTAGATGTTAGTTAGAAGCATTACAAGAGCACAGGACAATGTAATGGTATTCACCTTCCTGTATATCTAGCAAATATATTCATTTGACAGTGGGGCTAAAGGGATGTATCTAAATCTGGGCAGAGGGATCACATTATTGTGTATATCGCCTCCAGAATCAGAGCCCCAGTCCTAGAATAGAAATGAAAGTGAATCATAAAGTCTTTAAAAGGAAAAAATCCCAGTGTAAGGCCAATACGTTTTTAATCTCAATTGTAGTAGGTGGGGTCTGGGTGCACATGCCCTAGACCTAGAGCTCAAGGTGGAGGTATCCAACCAAAACAGAAAATGTCAGGCAATCACATATCACAGACAGGTTTGTAAAAGAAATGAGGATTTTATTTCAGGCCACAAAGTAAATTAAGTAAATTAATTTGTGCCTTTGGTCAGTCTATGAATGAGTGCCCAAAGGCACGAAACGCGTAAGGCTATGTATTCATTTACTTTGTAGCCTGAAATAAAGTTCTCATCTCTTTTACAAGCCTGTCAGTGGGATCTGTGAGTGCCTGACATTTTCTGTTTGGGTTACAATCATAAAGTCCCTAGCAGATAATTTCCCAACTGCATTTGCTCTCACATCCAACAAGGTTGTATATTCTCTTCCCTGCATATTTCCTTCTTAGTGATATGGCTGGTTTTCTAACAGTGATGAGCAAATCTGTCCCATTCAGCTTCGCCGATAAAATTCGCAAAACTGGGGGTGGAAAAATGGTGAAACTGTAAAAAAAATTTAGCAAACTGTGAAATTTAGCAAAAAGGCATTGAAGTCAATAGGCGTTTTTATGCATGGCAATTTTTACGCATGCAACAATTTTTCTCTCTTCAAATGTATTAAAGTCAATGGGCATTTTTTCTTATGGAGTCTTTTTTGTCCTAATGCATTAAAGTCAATGGGCGTTTTTTCTTATGGGCCTTTTTTCTCTGCAAATTTTCCCACTGTGAATTTTTGCCGCACTTTTGTAAAGAAATTCACACATGGCGAAATCCGGAATTTTGTAGCAAATCCATGACTGTCAAATAAATTCACTCGTCGCTAATAGTCGTTCAATTCAACTGGTTCTCCATGCCTCCATGCCATGCTTCTTGTATGGGTATCGTAAAACAAGGCCTACAAGAGGTCATTAAGCTGAGATAAGTCATCTCCCATAAACTCCATTTTAATGAAATAATTCAAATGTTTAAAAATTATTTCCTTTTTCTCTGTAATAATAAAACAGTCGCTTGTTCTTGATCCCAACTAAGATATAATTAATCCTTATTGGAAGCAAAACCAGCCTATAGGGTTTATTTAATGTTTACATGATTTTCTAGTAGACTTACCGAGCGAAGATCCAAATTATGGAAAGATCCATTATCCAGAAAACTCCAGGTCCCAAGCATTCTGGATAACAGGTCCCATACCTGCACCTGCACAGTTTTCTTAATCTTTTGCCCAAAGCATTTTAGCATAGCTGGTTCCACTATTTTTGTTTTGACTGTAAGTAGTTATGTCACTGGTATTTTTTTTAAACTGGCTGAAGCTAAGATAAGATGCAGTATACAGTACATACAAATAGCTTAACAAATACAACTGATATTATTAATGCAGGTTGGCTGCAATTCTATTGCAGTTACCTTAATCCTTCTATATTCTTCTTCCTTTTTTTTGACAGTCAATTTGTGATAATCCTGGGGATTTATTTTACAGGGGTTTCAAAGATCACAAATACTATAATGCCCATGTTATTTTCATTATGAAAATGGATCATTCACATTAACAAATGTATTAAAAGAAAACATCCCTGCCTTATCTCTCCTTGGATTTTCATAGTCAGTTATATTTGATGGGCCAATCTGTTCAGCCGAGCAGTGGTGGATACGGTTACAGCTCATTGCGGCATCTGAAACCCTTGTCTGATTCTTCATGTCACTGCACGGCGTGTAGAGTCAGCAAGATTAGAAGGAAAATCTTCAGTTTAAGGATTAATGCTTGAATTTCTTTATACTTTCTCCTCTCCTTTCCGTTAAGGGGCTTCTAAACCACAATCATGAATTTCTGGTTTTCTATGAAAATTAAGGAAAAAAAATATATGCAATTTGACACGTTTAGAAGATGTATGATCTATTAGCAGATGCCAGTAGGGATGTAGCGAACTGTTCGCCGGCGAACTAGTTCGCGCGAACTTCGACTGTTCGCGTCCGCCGAATGTTCGCGAACGTCGCGCGACGTTCGCCAATTGGTGTTCGCGTTCGATTCGAAGTAAAATTTCGTTCGACCATTCGACCATTCGACCGTTCGATCGCTAAAATCGAACGATTTCCATTCGTTCGAACGATTATAAGCATTCGATTGAATTAAAATCATTCGATCGAATAGCTTCGATCGTTCGATTCGAACGAAAATCCTTCGATCGTACGAATAAAATCCTTCGATCGTTCGATCGAACGATTTTATCGAGCGTTCGAAGTTCGCGAACTGTTCGCGAACTGTTCGCTTTTTTTCCGGTGTTCGCGAACGGCGTTCGCGAACACATTAAAGGCAGTTCGCTACATCCCTAGATGCCAGGTCTATGCCGCTTTGTATGTCATTTATACATTTTACTCATTAGGGTTATATTGCAAATATATTGAATCAAATACATATATGAATATAAATTATAATATATAGAAATCATAAATATTAGAATATTATAATAGTGCATTTTTCTCATTTGAATTTTATTCCTTATACCTTGTATTCCTTATGCCATATTCTAGCGCAACATATCTCTCACTTGTGAGGCTTGCTTTCAATTCTGGCAAGATTTTAGGGACTCTTTCCCCTCCATATATGGCTCCTGACTTTATACTAAATTATAATTAAATATTAAAAAACACCTTTGTCAACACAATGGGATGTGGTAGAAAAGCTTAAAAACATTGTGAAAACTCCATAAGAAGCTCCATAGAAAACCATAGTGTCGTATAGATTGGAGCCTTTACACCATGTACAAAAGTCTACGCGGCAATTAAGAAGCAGTAGATATACATTAATCCTATAAGAACGTTTCAATATAAATTTAAATAAAATGTAAAATAATGCTGAAAGAAGAAGGACATGTAGAATCACAGGGGTGCCCAGTCACCCCCATCAATTCTTGCTTACCTCATAGGCTGAGCTGGTCATCTTCAAATATGGAACATGGAAGTTGGAAGAACATGAGTAAAGTACCCAAACTCGATTCAATTTTTTTTTTTAAAAAAAAAAGGAGTTCTGACGAGGGGTAAAATCAAAGGTGGTGCCTACCAACTTGATACCCCCTATTATTCTATCTTTCCTCCTTCTTTAGCAGCAACAGCTCTCACGTACTTTTGTGCTGTCTGTTTTCCCAGTAGAAACATTCTCAATTAGTAAATGGATATAGAGCATTTGCCAAAACCATATGTGCTGCTTGTATGGTTCAAAGAATGGCAGCCATCTATAACAATGCCATTATCCAATGAGCTGCTTCACCCAATTACAGTTATGTCTAGCAAAAGGCTGAAGCTTTGGTGAAAAAGAGGTTCCCAAACTATGTGGCTGCCTCCCTCGGTGATGCCTGGAACTGTGGCACAGAAGCTTAGACTGAAGGCTAATTTACACTATAACTATGGATAATGTCTATAGGATACACTGATGTGACTGAAACCCACCTTGAGGATCGGTTAGAATGAGAATTTGGGTGAATATGTATTTTTGTCCTAGATATTCTTAGGAACTCCAGCTGAATAACTTATAACAAATATCTGTACCCTTTTTATGAGATTAGAGGAGCTATGGCCAAGGTTTAGACCTCCAAACATCTGTTACTTTGTTATGAGATTAGAGGAGCTATGGCCAAGGTTTAGACCTCCAAATATCTGTAACTTTGTTATGAGTTTAGAGGAGCTATGACCAAGGTTTAGACCTCCAAATATCTGTAACTTTGTTATGAGATTAGAGGAGCTATGACCAAAGTTTATACCTCCAAATATACAGTAGGTAACATTGTTATGAAATTAGAGGAGCTATGGCCAAGGTTTAGACCTCCAAATATATGTAAGTTTGTAATGAGATTAGAGCAGCTATGACCAAAGCTTAGACCTCCAAGGAGGGTTTAACACAAAAAACTTTGAAAACCACTTCCTTCATTGAACCCCTTTGCCTAGAGAAATGAGAAACGTCAATAGCTTTCTCCTTGTCTTCTTGCTTCTCATTTTTATTCAAGTGCTGAATCTTTGATAAATCTCACCCTTTTCCAGTAGAAAATAACAAGGGCAGCTAAAGGAAAGAGGAAAATACATGAATAGAGAAAGGCTCCTTCCAATTTTGAAACAGAGATTACGGGGTGTAACTTCACATTATGGGAAGTATAAATTGCATGCGTGATATGTCAAATGATCGTTAGCCGTATTTATTATACAAATAAATTCCAGGCGTTTTTTTTTTTTTTCACTCACGCACTTTATTCATTCTCCCGTTCACCACTTAAAATTCCCCATTTCAGGGCTCTTTTCAACTTGGTATAATATGAACCACCGAGGCTTGTCATAATGGTAAGCAGTGATCAGACATGAATAATTCATCGTTCTTTAGCAAATGTTCGAATGCCTCTTCTCCAAGTGAATAGCCCGGGCAACTTGCTCGCTACGTTTCTTCAGTGTTTTTTTTTTTTTACCAAAGTACAATCAGGTTTGTAATAGGGAATGAAAAAGTATCATATTTGTCGGTAGAAATATTCCATCCTATAAAACTCAGTGATGAAAGTCTTCTTACAGGACATATACAAAGTTTACTTTATTTAAAGGGAATATATATAGTGAATAAAGTACCCCCTCTTGTAAAATATAAGGATATTATAAGTTACAGAGGAGTTTTATGACCATATAAAAACAAGAGGCCGAAGGAACTCTGAGGTAATTTCTAATATCCTTATAATTTGCAACTGGGGGTACTTTATTTATTATAATACACACATTTCAGTGAGTCATGTGACAGAAATGACTGATGACTTATAACTGATGACATCAGAACTCACCGTTTATAAGGATATAGTTTACAAGATATTCATAGCTTTTGTGTATTATATATATATATATATATATATATATATATATATATATATATATATATATATATATATATATATTTAGGGGTACATTTACCTAGGGTCAAATATCGAGGGTTACTCAACCCTCGATATTCGACCGTCAAAGTAAAATCCTTCGACTTCGAATATCGAAGTGGAAGGATTTACCGATATTCCTAGGAGAGAACGATCTAAGGAATAATCGTTCGATCGAACGAACAATTAAATCCTTCAACTCAAAGGATTCAAAGGATTTTAATCCATCGATCGAAGGATTTTCCTTCGATCAGAAAATTGTTAGGAAGCCTATGGGGACCTTCCCCATAGGCTAACATTGGCCTCGGTAGGTTTTAGGTGGCAAACTAGGGGGTTGAAGAATTTTTTAAAGAGACAGTACTTCGACTATCGAATGGTCAAATAGTCGAACGGTTTTTATTTTGAAACGTTCGATTCGAAGTCGAAGGTTATAGTCGAAGGTCGAAGTAGCCCATTCGATGGTCGAAGTAGCCAAAAAAAACATTTTAAATTCAAACTATTTTCCCTCTATTCCTTCACTCGAACTAAGTAAATGGGCCCCATACTGTATATACTGTATATATTGCAGAGAGGAGAACAACCCTTCAAAAATGCAGTTAACTATCTGGGTGTTGGTCAATTAAAATATATAAAGAAACAGAGTACCACACTCCCTGGGACTTAATACAAAAAAAGTTCTATTTCAAAATAAAAAATATATATATATATCCTACTTACCATTCTGGCTACAGAATTAGAATATTGCGGTTCCTGTTAAACAGATTCAGATTGCACTGAGACATTATTGAGCAGGCTGTGAAACTGTCTAGCATTTTATTGCACAGAAAATATTCCTGATGTACTGTACAATACATTTGCTCTGTACAAATTGCTACAGATGGGATATTTGGTAACTGCTTTTTGATGAATTTCTAATTCCTGCAAATCTGAAACTGCAATGTCATTATTTTTTAATTAGATTTTGGCTTGAGCTAACCTCTTAGTATTCTGGTTGGTTCCCTTATAAAGGTTTTCCTCGTTTATGTTCCAAATTTGTGACCTGTTTTGAAGTAGGGCTTTCATAGTAAGTATGGGCTGGACGTTTTATATTAGTTGGACACCTTTTCTTGATAGTTAGCAAAGTGTTAATACATGGGGAAAGTTTCTTTTTGGATTCCCCCGTTTGACTTTAGTCTGTTTCCCAGGATTAAGAAATGTCTCAGTACAAAGACACTAGTCCTTGACTCCAAATGCTTTTGTCTGTGGCTCCAGGCCCCCTTTAGATGCACCACAATTTCATTTTTTAAAGACCAAATGCCCAGAGGCACTTATAGCAAAGGAGTCGCTGGTTTATTAAATATTAAAAATATGATGAGAGGGACTTGGTTGTCTACAGAGAAGAGTTAATACAAGTGTGTGCAGAAAAAGTTCAGTAAGTGTTGGCTATTGGTGCCTGGGCCGCTATGGGAATTGTGTGTATCATCATTAAAGGAAAAGTTTGCTAAAGAACACAACTTGTCAGGAAATGCTGACTCTGTGGATCGTTTTTAGCCTTTTCCAAAACAAGAATGACGGCAAGAGACGAGCAATCCGAAAAGTTCCTGAATTGTACCTGTCAGTGTGAAACGCATTAAGTATAGAGGTTCTGCTTTAGAACAAGCATTACACCTTATTTATAGTGTTATCATTCCTGCAAAGAAAGAAATACAGGTATGGGACCTGTTATCCAAAATGCTCAATACCTGGGGTTTTCTGAAATTTGGATCTTCCCACCTAAGGTTTACTAGAAATCAATCAATTAATTAATTAAACCCAATAGGATTGTTTTGCATCCAAAAAGGATTAATTGATCTTAAATTATTACAGAGAAAAAAGAAATTAAAGACATTTCTAAAAAAAAAAAAAGTGGATTATTTGGATACAAGGGCGAATACCTTCACATGATTTGGAGCTTTCTGGATAAGGGGTTTTCAGATAATGGATCCTATACTTGTGCACTATATGTAAATAAGTCTAAACTGACTTTATAGATGTTGAGTAAAACATGTAATTCTGATCAATGGGCTTTATAAAGTCATGGGGAAAAAGTCAGGAAATCAAGTGGAACATTTTTGCTTAGCTTTATAACCAATACCTGTTTAACTAACAGAATTATTCTTGATTACACATTATTAAAGGGCCGCAACAGCCTCAATTTCTGTTTTCCTCTTTTTTCTACTGGAAACGTTGAGATAAATGTACAGTACTGTTAGATGTTTTCTTTATTACCCCCTTGCTTCTATTGAAAGTGTCATTGACTTAGCCTACAATTCAAGCCCTTGCACAAAGGTTCTCGTTAGTGATGGGGGAATCTGTGGCGTTTCACTTCGACAAAAAAAATTGCGAATTTACTGCAAAATTTGTGAAATTGAAGTCAAAATAAGTTTGACGTGGGAACAATTTTGACACGAGCGACAATTTTTATATGCGACACTATTTTGTCCAAATGCATGCATCCTACAATTTTATTATTAATTATTTCATTATTTTTTTATTATTAATTATTTAATTATAAATTAATTCATTTTTTGGTCACAATTTATTTGCTGGGGATGAAATGCGGAAATTCACAGTGAATCCATGTCCATCGCCCATCACTAGTTGTCGTCTCTTCATCTAATTTAACTAGCCACCCTTCATATCACTTTGCACAAAATCCAACACCCCCAAAGTTTGCTCATAGCCTGTACAAAGAGAGCATAGGTATTCTCCTGTACTAAGCATAATTCAGCAGGAAATTGTTATAATATCTTCTTTATACAAAGAACATTCCCTCGATGCAATTATACATGAATGGGTTGTTTATCTGCTTGTCATCGATGTATCTATCCATCTCTCATATGAAAGTGGGAGAGATAATAAGCAGTAGCATAATGGAGCAGTGCACAGAAGAAACACTTTACGTAGCAGCTGCATTATTCCCTTTGGAGGGTACCTTAGATGTCCCTGGCAGCCTTCATGGAATGTCTTTCCGCATTATAGTTTCTGACTGTCAGCAGGCTTTTCCAGCTTTGTGGCGGTGCAGAAATGCCTTTCACACTCTCCTGTCCTTTTTCAGATAAGAATGTTCAGGCCAAGCAGGGTCGATTAATAAAATATGACCTGCCCCCGCTCTATATAAATATTGGAAGGATGACAAAATGCTTGTATCAGCCAGTTCTGTGCGTTGCAAGTCAGTAATCCTGCTCTAAACTTTTCACCTCTCTTAACTTTGTATTTATGTCTATATTAATGATTAAAAGTAACTTCATATTATGTATGTACACAGTGTTTGTCACTTCTTCCACACTACACAGTTTTGGTATATGAATCATTTATTATCCAGCATAGCCAGTAAATCACCAGCCAACCTTCCTGCCATGGTTTGCCTTCAACTTTCCTTTAGTCTTGAATCCTTCTACATCCCAAGTCCTACCATGGCCATCCACCAAGATCTGCCTCTGGTCTGCTCCATGACATCATTGCCCTGCCCTTGTGATGTCATTGTCACCCCCCCCCGAGACTTTACCCTCCCTCCCTGGGCCTTGTTGGCTGGTACAAAAACCCGAGCAAAGGTGGAAACCCTGAACATGCTTCAAACCTCACATCCAGTTTCTGACGTCCCTACTCTTATTGAACGCCTATCATTCCACATTAGGGTTTATTCTTCTTCTTAAACTGCTCACATGTTCAGTGAATCCTTGATGCTAAGAACCATTAAAAACCAATGATATCGCTAAACAAAGTTTATAATGAATATATTTTGCAAGGTATTCTTAGCTCCTGTGGATCAGGAGTGTAAAGGGCACCCTGTCATCCTGACTGATGAAAATGTAATTATATGCTGTTCATCTTATTTTCCATAATTTGTCCAGTAACTTCTAAAGCTTTGATTATGAGCTCAAGTCCAAGTGCAACTAGTGACACTAGTTAAACTAATTATTAGAGATACTTGTGCATAAGCAAAACCCTTCCAATTCCACCTTCCTCCAAGCACCAATGAACCCGCCCAGAATAGTCCACAAATGTACCTGTTGACTAGCGATGAGCAAAATTGGGCCAAATTTGCAAAAGGGTCAAATTTTGCAGAAATCCATTGGAGTCAATGGGAAGGCAAAATTACTTGCAGTTGATGCATTTTCAGCTTTGTAATGGCATATAAGATTGCCTATGACTAAGTGCTAGGTAAGCATGAAATGCGTAAGGCTCCATGAGGGGTTGTGTTGACATTTTATAACATGTAATAAATTTGTATTTTTTAACTTTAAAGCATGATTTTGGAGGCTTTTTTTTGAATGGAATGATGTTATAACCCCATTTGGTCACTAGGGGACTCCAACATGTGAGCTAGCATTTATTAAAGTCTATACCTAAATAACTTGGGGTTTAATAGCATAAATCTTGCCCTACTTTGTTAGCGAAGCTCCTTTACACTATGCTACATCTGTTCTTCCTTGGATAAAAGGGCTTCCATGTTGTTGTTGTAATGAGACTGCTGGTGAATTAGCAAATACATGGCCTTTCTTTTGACTTAAAGGCTAACATTGTGTTAGCATTTTTCATAGCAGTAGGGAATAACTGTGCTTGCATACATGGAAAAGCTTTAGGAATGGGAATGAAAGAAGCTACTGGGACTCAATTACTAACCATTCAGAAATTAGCATTGAAAAAATGAAGAAAGCAACTGGTTGAAGGGTGATGAATAATTTTGGCCAGTATCAGTAGCCAATTATGTGTGAATGTGACCATGGAGTATGTATGTGGGAATGTTACTATGCTTCTTTTTATCAGACAATAAGAAATATTGCTAGAATATATTCCGAGTGATCCAGCAGGCCCTATGGAACGATAGCAACGTCAAACAAACATGCGGCTGTGGCTGAAAAATACATTGTGCCATTATTTCATGTAACAATATCACTTCTTTGTGTACTAATGATTTATTCACTAACCTGCTATAGTGGGAGACATGTACAGAAGGCGCATTGTAAATATAGATATCCCTTCCCCTGCAGGCACAGGCTGGAGATGAAGAATTGGTTTCCACTAACATATGTTGAACAATATAGAGCAGAATAAATAGATATTCCTCTCTCTCTCTCTGTGTATATATATATATATATATATATATATATATATATATATATATATAATCCAAATTTCGAGCGCACTCCGTACATAAATTGCAGGACCTAGGTGCTACCTTAAGAGGCTGTGTTATCAATCAATCAAAGGAGTCAGGTGCACACCAGGATTTAAATAGTTAAAATGTCCACATTTTATTTTAATACTTTTAAAATTTTTTTAAAAAACAGAACTGGTCAACGTTTCAGTCTTTCTCTAAGACCTTTCTCAAGACCCTTGAGAAAGGTCTTAGAGAAAGACCGAAACGTCGACCAGTTCTGTTTTTTAAAAGTATTTAAATAAAATGTGGACATTTTAACTATTTAAATCCCGGTGTGCACCTGACTCCTTCGATTGATGTATATATATTATATATATATATATATTATATATATATATATATATATATATATATATATATATGGGGGGAATGATTGGATTATTTATCTGTTTTATCTATAGAGAAAGGCTTGGGGGAGGGAAACTCTAGTCTAGATCATGGGTATGTGATATCATCTGTAAGGTATTTATAAAGTGGCCAATAGGAGTAAGATATATACATCAACATATCAAGACTACCTAAAAATACACTGGGATAAAGGAGGCAAGATATGCTTTGTGTGCCCAATAAGATATGTCTTCATGCATAATAAAAAAGTGATAAATGATAAACAGAGTAGAATTCCCCTTTAAATTATAATTTTGACCTTTACAACCAGCCAGTTGCAACCATTTCTCATCACTGTCAGATGCTCAGTGATCTAGTTTCCCCACCGGGACACCCACATCTTGCTGCACAGACAGGTGGCGATTTGAAATTTAAAGAAATTTTATCTGTAACACGCTGTTGGGTATTGGACTGCATTCTTTCCCTTGCTTCAAAATGAAATGGTTGTTAATTATGAATTGCAAATACATTTCTAGCCTGGTTGATGGAGGACGCCATTTTAGAGTTGTAGGTGGAGCTACTGCTTGGATTTGTTAGCTTTATTTTATTGGCTATAAAAAGGTCAGCCCTAGATGTGTAATTCTTATGCCTTCTATTAATAAAACTGTGCCCCCGAGTAAATTCTGGAGACATCTTTTTTAGGATGTCAATGAATGTACATGTATGGGACTTGTGATCTAGACTACTCGGGACCTGGGGTTTCCGGATAACAGATCTTTCCATGATATGGATCGTCATACCTTAAGTCTACTAGAAATTCATATAAACATTAAATAAACCCAATAGGCTGGTTTTGTTTCCAATAAATATTAATTATAGTTGGGATCAAGAAGAAAGTACTGTTTTATTATTACAGAGAAAAATGAAATCATTTTTTAAATTATGTCTATGGGAGTCTATGGGAGACAGTCTTTCCATAATTCACTCTTTCTGGATAACAGGTTGCCGAATAATGGATCCCATACCTGTACTGTCATATGAACACTTGTTGGCTTTGGGCTTGAGAAAAACAGCAATGTTTTTAGACATTTTATGGAAAAATGCAAACATTGTGCTCATTTAGACAGATGGAGGGACTTCAGCATGCACAGGGCACAACACTCCTAATGCATAAATAAATTGCTGGCTCAGGAAATAGATGCATTTGGTTGCTCCCTTGGTCCCTAGGATTGAAATTGTGCCACAAGACATAATGCATATAAAAACTCATTGGATACACTATGAAGACCTTCGGAAAGAGCCTTTAGTCCAGCAAGAAACACAAACAGAGGAAAAAATCCAGGCAAGAAATTCATAATAATAAGGCATAATGGAATGAAATGCTGAATAAACATTTAGAATACAAAAATGCATCATGGGAGTTAAGCACAGTCATGATCAGGCTCTAATTGGGACCTGCAGCTAAGTAACTGTGCATAAATGTGATGGAGATGATATTTTGCCTGGGCTATCGCTTGCATATCCATTCTCTGATAGCTGTCTCCTCATCTGAGAAAATAATACAAATCATATCCGAATGAAAACGTAGGTGGTTGTTGTCCACCGTGAATTTTTTAAAGATCTCTCCACTTAGACTTACAGTATAACAGATCCCTTCTCTTGCACTTGTGTAAATATAGTGCAAAAAGATACTATAAACCTTAACTGCTCAAAAACCACAGTTGCAGATTAGGCTACAGGTTTGATCCTCCCCACTTCATATTTCATTGTCTTAAAGGGGTAGTTTACCTTTAAGTTAACTTTCACTAATTTATACACTAGTCTATTCCAAACAACTTTTCAACTGGTCTTCATAGTTTTAAAATGATTTCAGCCTCTTTCCAGTTTTCAAATGGGGATCACTGACCCTGGCAGCCGAACAACTATTGCTCCATGGGTCTAAAATGTCATTGTTATTGTTACTTTCTGTTACTTTCAGTCTCTCTTCTATTCAGTCCCTCTGTCTCTCATTTAAACCATTGCCTGGCTGCTAAACTAAATCTGACCCTTGCAACCAAATAATTGCTGAAATTCCTATCTGCAGAGCTACTAAGCTAAAAGCTAAATATATTCATAAAACATAATAAAGACTAATTGCAAATACTCTTAAATAAAAAGAAAATTTCTTGTAACTTTCGAAAAACTCACTTTTGGATTGTGTAGAGGTATAATTACTTGTAATTGCAAATAGTCTCCAAATATAGCTGTCTACATCATACTAAAAAATAATTTTGAAGGTGAACTATCCCTTTAATTGCACAAGTCCTTCTACTATGGCAGTCTACTCAGTGCTACTCTGTACTACCTAGAATCAGTCTGAAGTCTGGACCAAGGAAGAAGCTTCAGGACAAAGTTCAAGTTTGCGGTAATCAAAAGGGTTCAAGAGTAATCGTAGTCAATTCCAGGCAGTAGTTCAATTGGCAGGCAGCAAAGGATCATGGAAACAGGTTCAGGCAAGAGTCACAGTCCTGAAATACATTCAGGAACAATTTAGGAACACCCAGGAACCAAGGTAGCAATTCCTATAATCGGGCAATGAACCCGTGACCTCAGCGTCCTTTTATTTTGAATTTTAGTACCAGACACAATGTGATGATGTCACATGTCTACACGCTGATGTCACTACACTGGTACTGCTGTCTTTGTGGTTGCTGTGGGAGCCGCCATCTTCAACTTGGCGCTGAAGAGGATCGGAACGCCATCGGGCGCTCCTGACACAATCATTCTAATGGGCCTCTGGGCAAACTCCAAATCTAGGTTGATTCATAAACTGGTCCTTCCTGCAGGTGTCCCCTGTTTATAGAGGTGGTACACCTGCAGGAGAGCAAACGTACATCTCCACAGATAGCATGTAACTTTAGGAACTTAATGTCCTTTGTTATAGTGTATGGTTCAATTTCTTTATTCTTGACATGCATGCCTTCTCACCCAATGCCAACATGCTTGACCTTCAGTAGAGTTAAAAGTGGGTGTTGTACCAGATACTACTCCTATGAAACCATGATGAGGGTCAGCCATGCTTTGGGATACATTGGAGGGCTGCAAATGATGGGCAGTTGACTTTCATGAATGCAAAGTACCATGGATGGTGGGAGTTACAGATAAGAACAGCAGGCATGCTTGTGAGTTCGCATCTGTTAACTAACTAACAAAAGAACACCAAGTTCAGTAAAAGTCACCCAAGTGCTACGTCTCAGCTGACTGTGGTATTTTTCTAAAAAGGTGTCTAAAAAAGCAGAAGCAGTGACCTAGTTTTACATGTAAACATGTCACTGCCTTTTGTACACATTTTGTCCTCGCTGGAATTGCTGTCATACCTGCAAACAACAGCAGCCAAAAAAATGTCACGGCTGTCACATATCATGGATAATTGCTGTCACTTGGCACCTGAAGGCTTCTCAGAAAACTCTATTCGTTCTAAATAATAAGTTTCATTGTGTTGTTACACTTTTATTCTTAAATGTAAGTAAATGACTGTGGTATTCATATCCTCGCATTTCCCTCATTATATTATGATTTATTAAGGAATGGGCTCAGTCAACACTCCATTAAGATGTTCAACCAATAGGGAATAGAATAAAGAGGATGAAATGCAGCTTTTCCCACACAGAAAAAAAACTCTAACAGCAAACTATTTCCATTTTTGTTAGTGGGGGCATACATGGGGGATAACCAGGAGTCACCAGGGCCTATTTTATTTTTATTTCCAGACACCCTAGATCAGTGATCCCCAACTACTGCCTCACAAGCAACACATTGCTCCCCAACCCCTTGGATGTTGCTCCCAGTTGCGTCGAAGCAGGTGCTGATTTTTGAATTTCTGGTTTGGAGGCAAGTCTTGGTTGCATAAAAACCAAAAAGAGCCTCCTGTAGGCTGCCAGTCCACATATGGGCTACCAATCACAGTTTTTATTTGGCTCCCCTTGAACTTTTTTTTAATGCTTGTGTTGCTCCCCAAATCTTTCTACATTTGAATGTGGCTCATGGGTAAAAAAGGTTGGGGACCCTGCCCTAGACCCTTCTTACCTCTCCTTCTCCTGCAGAGACTTTAGTAGGTTCTTTGACCCAGACAGTGGTTTGGAGCTTGAAGAGGACACTACTCCTGTCTACTAAGAAAACAGAGTTTTTGCCTGTCGATAATGGTTTCCCTCAGTTTTCTCAGCTATCCTTTCCGTGTCTTTCAGGGCTTTTTGGATTATTGTGTAATGACAAATAGATTGATTTCACCAGAAATTGGAAATATAGGGCTGTAGCCAAACCAAGCCCATGGTGTTTAAAAGTTCAATGTACTGTATAAAGTTAAATTCTCAAAGTCAAATAGTCCTTACATTTCTGCATCATGTCTCACATTATCTGCTCACTGCCTTTGCCAGATGCTTGGTCCTCTGTGTACTTGTTAGTCTGAGGGGTAACACCTGCTTCACCACAGGAGAGGCCATAATTAGGATTCAGACAGATTAACCTATGTTTGGCTCAGCCCCTTCTCAGACATAAATTATCCTTTACTACCACTGGGTTAACTATTTCAGTAGATGCAGTTAATGGTTTAAGGGTTCACTATACCATCATCTGTTCTCCCCCACCCCTGTATATGCCTGGTGGAAACTTAAAGAGTATTTAACTCTTTAAGTTTCTGCATCTTTCTGGCATCTTATTTTGATAGCTTCTTTGAAGGTCTTAGTGGCTTAACTTGCTGTTTTAAGATGGGCATACATATAAAGGTCTGGTAGTCTGGCAACCCCAGCCAACAAGCTGATCTTCACCCATGTGCTAGGTTAAATGGATACAGATGGTTGGACCAGTTCAAGGGTGAACTAGGGATTGGTCAGGGGAGGATCTGGCAGATCGTAGCAGAGTTATTCTGTCCCTGATAGCAGCCTATTACTCTCCTAAAGAAGGAGAGTAATGGATTATTACAGACATAGCATTAGCAGGAGCAACTGTCCAAAGGTTCTTATAGCCCATTCAGAGAGGTACAATTATAGATTTATATGGCGCAAATTCACTAAGCGCCGAAGCGCCGAACGCTAGCGTTAATTCTCTAGAGTTTGGCATTTTTCACTAACGAACACTGGCGTAATTTCGCTAGTGTTACTTCGCACCCTTACACCAGGCGAATTTTCGCTAGGGACGTAACTACGCAAATTCACTAACTTGCGCAGTGTACTGAACGCTACCTTTTACGCTAGACTTCCTTCGCCACCTCAGACCTGGCGAAGCGCAATAGAGTAGATAGGGATTGTTTCAAAAAAAGTCAAAATTTTTTCTAAGTCCCAAAAAACGCTGGCGTGTTTTCTACATGATGGGTGATAGGCTGAAAAAGATCGAAATTTTTTTTGGGGCTCCCCTCATTCCCCCCTACATTTCCTGACTCATGGCAACTTACCTAGACAGTGGGCACATGTGTAGGGCAAAATAACATTTTTATTTGCTGATTTGAAGGTTTTCTAGGCATTTGTAGTGCTGATACATGTTCCTCCATTGAAATTTGAATTTGGTGCCGTATGCAAATGAACCATCGCTAGCGAAACTTCGCTTCGCTTGGCGAATTAACGCTAGCGTAACTTTGAAAACTTACGCTATCCCTGTCGGATTTTAGTGAATTTGCGGAGCGCTGGCGAAAATACGCCTGCCGAAGTGTGGCGAAGTGCGGCGAAGTCGCATCTTAGTGAATTTGCCCCATAGACTCTGTACTACATCCAAGTCCCATTCTACCAAACTTTGCTGTCCCCTATAATTGCAGTGTCCCTTCTGCTCCTATGGAAGTAAACATATATAGTTTCTGCTATAGAGATGAGACTTGTATTTCTGCCTGTGAGGTTCTTCAAAGGAGAGTCCTTTGAGAATGAATGTTCCCAGGTGTTTGAGGGTCAGCATAATGTGAAAGATTCCAAGTAATACTAATTGCATTTGAGAGGGGAAAAAAGCCATTAACATTTACCAGTTTGGAGATATTTGCTGCTAACGAGCTCTTCCTGCAGCATCCACAATGGCAAAGAAAATAAAAAAATATGTGAAGATCTCCTGTTGGTTCATGAACCTTGCTTAATATTTCTTTCAATCTGCTGTAATAAACACTGTCTTCTTGTTTGAAATAGCACATTCAAAGAGGATGGCTAAGTTAGAGTGACCTTTCATCACTAGTGCAAGCAAAAAAAAAAAGCCCAAAAGATATAATGCTAGTTCAGTCTCTGTAAACAGAGAAACCAAAAGAAACTAGAGTTAAATAATATCAGGTTGTCAACAGCAGATCTTTTTATTAGATTGTTCTTGTTTTTGCAATGTGTCCTTTAACAGAAAAAAACACAGAATTCGGAGATTAAAAGACAGAAAAAATGTCAGATGGTGCCAGATGAATTTTTGATGGCCATATCATGAACTATGTGAGGTCCATAGCCCACCAGTTCATACTATTGAGTGCCAGCAGGTTTTTAGACCATAATTTTCTTCACAATGTTGATTACTTGTGATGAGCAAAACTGCCCCATTTTGCTTTGTCAAATAATTTGCGAAACAGCAAATTGCCAAATGCATTGGCGTTGTAGAGTCTTTTCTCTGCGTTTTTTTTTTCCGTGACAAATGCACTGGAGTCAATAGATCTTTTTCTCTCACTAAGGGGCAAATTCTCTAAAGGACGTTAATTCGCTAGCGTAGCACATTATCGTTAATTCGCCGATTCACTAACGGACGCTGGCGTAAATTCGCTAGTGTTACTTCGCACCCTTACGCCTGCCGATTTTGCGTAATGGACGTAAATGGACTTCACTAAAGTGCGCATTTTTCTGAACGCTACCTTCCTTCGCCACCTCAGACCAGGCGAAGTGCAATAGAGTAGATAGGGATTGCTTCCAAAAAAAAATTTCTAAGTCCCAAAAAACGCTGGCGTTTTTTCTTTTTTTATGGGTGATAGGCTGAAAAAGATCGGATTTTTTTTTTGGGGCTACCCTCCTTCCCCCCTACATTTCCTGACTCATGGCAACTTAACTATACAGTGGGCACATGTGTAGGGCAAAATAAAAATTTTATTTGCTGTTTTGAAGGTTTCCCAGGCTTGTGTAGTGATGCTACATATACCTCCATTGTAACTTCAATTTGGCTCCGTATGCAAATTAAGCATCGCTAGCGTAAGTTCGCTTTGCTTGGCGAATTAACGCTAGTGCAACTTCACAACCTTATGCTTCACCAGAGCGCAACTTCGGATTTTAGTGAATTTGCGTAGCGCTGGCGAAAATATGCCTGGCGAAGTGCGGCGAAGCGGAACTACGATTCTTAGTGAATTTACCCCTAAATGCATTGGAGTCAATTGACATTTTTTCTTGCACCAAATGCATTGGAGTACATTTTTTTTATGTGATTTTTATTCCCAGAAGGGCCTGTTTTTTTTTTCTAGTTTAATGAAAGTTTTTTTCAACTTGAGAAACAGTGAATTCCAACATAAATCTGTATCAAGCAAAACATTTGTTAATCTCTTCTGTTAACAGGCATTGCCATGCAAGTTGATAACAGACAGGCACAGCAGTAACAAGGTTTCCATTGCCAACATCTAATTCACTAAGTCAGTTGCTGCTTGAGTCAATGGGGCAAATTCACTAAGATGCGAAGTTGCGCCAGGCGCAACTTCGCCGCACTTCGCCACAGTTCGCCACACTTCGCCAGACGTATTTTCGCCAGCGCTCCGCAAATTCAGTAAAATCCGAAGTTGCGCACAGGGGTAGCGTAAGTTTTCGAAGTTGCGCTAGTGTTAATTCGCCAAGCGAAGCGAAGTTTCGCTAGCGATGGTTCATTTACATACGGCGCGAAATTCAAATTTCAATGGAGGAACACATATCACCACTTCAAATGCCTAGAAAACCTTCAAATCAGCAAATAAAAATGTTATTTTGCCCTACACATGTGCCCACTGTCTAGGTAAGTTGACATGAGTCAGGAAATGTAGGGGGGGAAGGAGGGGAGCCCCAAAAATATTTTCAATCTTTTTCAGCCTATCACCCATCATGTAGAAAGCACGCCAGCGTTTTTTGGGACTTAGAAAAAATTTTGACTTTTTTTGAAACAATCCCTATCTACTCTATTGCGCTTCGCCAGGTCTGAGGTGGCGAAGGAAGTCTAGCGTAAAAGGTAGCGTTCAGTACACTGCGCAAGTTAGTGAATTTGCGTAGTTACGTCGCTAGCGAAAATTCGCCTGGCGTAAGGGTGCGAAGTAACACTAGCGAAATTACGCCAGCGTTCGTTAGTGAATTTGCGCAGTAGCGAAAAATGCCAAACGCTTCGGCGCTTAGTGAATTTGTATGTATGTACTTGAGCGTAATTCATTAGAGAAGCCTGAATGGGCACATTGGCTCTCATCGCAATGGGAAATCACAGATAGAATGGGATAGAATGACCAATATGAATGCACTTACCAAAGTATAATAGTGGTACATGTGCACAGACCCTCAGCTTAGGGGGAGGAATAAACCAATGTAATTTTTTTAGGGGTGAAATAAACCAATTTCATTTTTTTAGGAAGCGCCAGGCACTCTGAAAGAAACCATGGGGCCTCAAAAATATAGTAACAAAAAAACCCCCACAAGTCTAGATTTTTTATATAAACGAACATTTACCAAAGGCCCTACGCATTTCGTGCCCTTAAGGCACCAAGCCATGGGCTTTAGCCATTGCAAAGGGTCACATACAGTTTGGACACAAGTGCCCTTGTGAATAGCATACCATTGTAGTACCTGCGTTTATGTATTTGACTTATAACTCTTAATATTTTACCCTATTTTACATTTTTGTATATTTTATACATTTAAAAATATGCATATATTTATATGCTAAATACTATATTCCAATAAATAAAATGTAAACATTTTATAAATACATATTTTAAAATGAATATACACATATATGTATATATAGTGCCCATTGTATACAAATTATACATATATTCATAAAATATGTTATCTTTTTAGGGATGCGCCGAATCCACTGAACCGAATCCTAATTTGCATATGCAAATTAGGGGTGGGAAGGAGAAAACATTTTTTACTTCCTTGTTTTGTGACAAAAAGTCACGTGATTTCCCTCCCGTCCCTAATTTACATATGCAAATTAGGATTCGGTTTGGCCAGGCAGAAGGATTCGACTGAATCTGAATCCTGCTGAAAAAGGCAGAATCCCGAACCGAATCCTTGATGTGGTGCATCCCTATATCTTTTATTTGAAAAATATATCTGTATATATACTGTACATAAATGAATATAATATTTATATAGGTTTATACATATTTTTTTTTATAGTAAATAAAATGAGGGGATAATTGCATTTTGACTCAAATCTAAATTTCCCCCGTTTTTGTATTTCAGGAGTTGGTGGGGAGCAATCCTCCTCAGCGGAACTGGAAAGGAATTGCCATCGCACTGCTAGTCATTCTCATTATCTGCTCCTTGATTGTCACATCTGTTATTCTGCTGACTCCAGGTATTGTTTGGCTAAAATCCATGTTTATCATTAAAAATGATGGAGACAATGTTTGCAATTTCCTGTATAAATAAGGAAGCGGCATTATATGGGATTGAGCTTTATGAGCATCATTATCTTCATGCGATCTACTCATGCCTTTGTCTGTGCATGAACTGTATTATATCAGGTGACTATAAATATTAACCTGCAAACAGTAGGATTCTATAATATGTACAGAAGTGTATTTTGAAGGTCACTCGCTGGTATTTTCTTAGAAAGGAAATAACAAGAACCGCGTGTGAAATGACAAAGCCTGTCCTGTTCTGTGCGGCTGCCGGTTGTTTATTTAAGTTATTGTTTGCATTTAGCCATAACAAGCACAATATACTTATTGGATTCCGAGTGTCACAGCTATAAAACTTGACAGCAAAGAAAGTAGTGAGGATCATTCCATGAAACCAGACACGAAGACATAAAACTAATGACAGATGCCTGTGAAATTTCACTGAAACTGTTGACGCTTCACATTTCAGTTTTAATCTGCCCAACTAAAATTTTCCAGGGCTGTTCGGCATATTGACATAAATCACTTTTTAAAAACAAGGATAAAATCGCATATTACGGATGCATTTCAGGGTAAGAAGAGCATTTGTTATTTTAATCGAATTTATGAGTTCCGTGGCCGAGCAAATTGAAAAGGAAGGAAGGAAGTTGTAGAATAAACAGACATGGAAGGCAGGAAATGTCAGCTCTCAGTGGCGTAACTACCGGGGGAGCAGGGGGTGCAGTCGCACCAGGCCCGCTCCCCCTCGGGGCCCTCCAGAGCCACTAGATTTTTTTTTTTTTTAACAATTGCTTTTTTGCCATTGTATTTTTCTTCTGGCTGGTCCGGCTCTTTTTTTTTTGTGCTGGCTGGTCACTTCCCCCTGCCGTTGTGCTGGCTGGTCACCTCCCCCTGCTGTTGGGCAGTGTTATCTCCAGTCCGGTTTCTGTGGAGCCGCTCTGCTCGAAGGTATGAGGATTTCAGCTGTCAGTGTCTACAGTACATAAAACAACATTACTACTCTCTTATTATCCCTTTTTAGTAAACTTGGGCTATATGTGGATATTTTATTTTACGTGTGTGTGGGCAGTCATAGTGCTTTGTTGGAGACATGTTGGAGATTTTCTTGTGACTTTAATATAACACTCAATGAAATGTGCATAGAATGTCAAAATGCTACATGCTTGTAATATGGTATATGCAGTATAAAAGTTTTCAGCCTGCTGAATTCATCTTTTCCCTCCACATAGCCATTCTATTAATCAACTCTATGTACCATAAGGATATGGATTTTTGTTAAAAATATCTACTACTTCTTTTCAGTCTCGCTTTAAAAATGGTATGGTGTCCATATTAACAGTGGGATAATAATAATCTCTGGGAAGGGAGTGTGACTGTGGGATAGCAGGTATAGTAGGGAGAGATGGTGCCTATAGTAACAGTGGATAATAGTCTCTGGGAAGGGAGTGTGACTGTGGGATAGCAGGTATAGTAGGGAGAGATGGTGTCTATAGTAACACTGGGATAATAGTCTCTGGGAAGGGAGTGTGACTGTGGGATAGCAGGTATAGTAGGGAGACATGGTGTCTATAGTAACAGTGGATAATAGTCTCTGGGAAGGGAGTGTGACTGTGGGATAGCAGGTATAGTAGGGAGAGATGGTGCCTATAGTAACAGTGGATAATAGTCTCTGGGAAGGGAGTGTGACTGTGGGATAGCAGGTATAGTAGGGAGAGATGGTGCCTATAGTAACAGTGGATAATAGTCTCTGGGAAGGGAGTGTGACTGTGGGATAGCAGGTATAGTAGGGAGAGATGGTGTCTATAGTAACACTGGGATAATAGTCTCTGGGAAGGGAGTGTGACTGTGGGATAGCAGGTATAGTAGGGAGACATGGTGTCTATAGTAACAGTGGATAATAGTCTCTGGGAAGGGAGTGTGACTGTGGGATAGCAGGTATAGTAGGGAGAGATGGTGCCTATAGTAACAGTGGATAATAGTCTCTGGGAAGGGAGTGTGACTGTGGGATAGCAGGTATAGTAGGGAGAGATGTGTCTATAGTAACAGTGGATAATAGTCTCTGGGAAGGGAGTGTGACTGTGGGATAGCAGGTATAGTAGGGAGAGATGGTGCCTATAGTAACAGTGGATAATAGTCTCTGGGAAGGGAGTGTGACTGTGGGATAGCAGGTATAGTAGGGAGAGATGATGCCAATAGTAACAGTGGATAATAGTCTCTGGGAAGGGAGTGTGACTGTGGGATAGCAGGTATAGTAGGGAGAGATGGTGTCTATAGTAACAGTGGATAATAGTCTCTGGGAAGGGAGTGTGACTGTGGGATAGCAGGTATAGTAGGGAGAGATGGTGTCTATAGTAACAGTGGATAATAGTCTCTGGGAAGGGAGTGTGACTGTGGGATAGCAGGTATAGTAGGGAGAGATGGTGCCTATAGTAACAGTGGATAATAGTCTCTGGGAAGGGAGTGTGACTGTGGGATAGCAGGTATAGTAGGGAGAGATGGTGTCTATAGTAACACTGGGATAATAGTCTCTGGGAAGGGAGTGTGACTGTGGGATAGCAGGTATAGTAGGGAGAGATGGTGCCTATAGTAACAGTGGATAATAGTCTCTGGGAAGGGAGTGTGACTGTGGGATAGCAGGTATAGTAGGGAGAGATGGTGCCTATAGTAACAGTGGATAATAGTCTCTGGGAAGGGAGTGTGACTGTGGGATAGCAGGTATAGTAGGGAGAGATGATGCCAATAGTAACAGTGGATAATAGTCTCTGGGAAGGGAGTGTGACTGTGGGATAGTAGGTATAGTAGGGAGAGATGGTGTCTATAGTAACAGTGGATAATAGTCTCTGGGAAGGGAGTGTGACTGTGGGATAGCAGGTATAGTAGGGAGAGATGGTGTCTATAGTAACAGTGGATAATAGTCTCTGGGAAGGGAGTGTGATTGTGGGATAGCAGGTATAGTAGGGAGAGATGGTGTCTATAGTAACAGTGGGATAATAGTCTCTGGGAAGGGAGTGTGACTGTGGGATAGCAGGTATAGTAGGGAGAGATGGTGTCTATAGTAACAGTGGATAATAGTCTCTGGGAAGGGAGTGTGACTGTGGGATAGCAGGTATAGTAGGGAGAGATGGTGCCTATAGTAACAGTGGGATAATAGTCTCTGGGAAGGGAGTGTGACTGTGGGATAGCAGGTATAGTAGGGAGAGATGGTGTCTATAGTAACACTGGGATAATAGTCTCTGGGAAGGGAGTGTGACTGTGGGATAGCAGGTATAGTAGGGAGACATGGTGTCTATAGTAACAGTGGATAATAGTCTCTGGGAAGGGAGTGTGATTGTGGGATAGCAGGTATAGTAGGGAGAGATGGTGTCTATAGTAACAGTGGGATAATAGTCTCTGGGAAGGGAGTGTGACTGTGGGATAGCAGGTATAGTAGGGAGAGATGGTGTCTATAGTAACAGTGGATAATAGTCTCTGGGAAGGGAGTGTGACTGTGGGATAGCAGGTATAGTAGGGAGAGATGGTGCCTATAGTAACAGTGGATAATAGTCTCTGGGAAGGGAGTGTGACTGTGGGATAGCAGGTATAGTAGGGAGAGATGGTGTCTATAGTAACACTGGGATAATAGTCTCTGGGAAGGGAGTGTGACTGTGGGATAGCAGGTATAGTAGGGAGACATGGTGTCTATAGTAACAGTGGATAATAGTCTCTGGGAAGGGAGTGTGACTGTGGGATAGCAGGTATAGTAGGGAGAGATGGTGCCTATAGTAACAGTGGGATAATAGTCTCTGGGAAGGGAGTGTGACTGTGGGATAGCAGGTATAGTAGGGAGAGATGGTGCCTATAGTAACAGTGGATAATAGTCTCTGGGAAGGGAGTGTGACTGTGGGATAGCAGGTATAGTAGGGAGAGATGTGTCTATAGTAACAGTGGATAATAGTCTCTGGGAAGGGAGTGTGACTGTGGGATAGCAGGTATAGTAGGGAGAGATGGTGCCTATAGTAACAGTGGGATTATAGTCTCTGGGAAGGGAGTGTGACTGTGGGATAGCAGGTATAGTAGGGAGAGATGGTGCCTATAGTAACAGTGGATAATAGTCTCTGGGAAGGGAGTGTGACTGTGGGATAGCAGGTATAGTAGGGAGAGATGGTGTCCATATTAACAGTGGGATAATAATAATCTCTGGGAAGGCAGTGTGACTGTGGGATAGCAGGTATAGTAGGGAGAGATGGTGTCCATATTAACAGTGGGATAATAATAATCTCTGGGAAGGGAGTGTGACTGTGGGATAGCAGGTATAGTAGGGAGAGATGGTGCCTATAGTAACAGTGGATAATAGTCTCTGGGAAGGGAGTGTGACTGTGGGATAGCAGGTATAGTAGGGAGAGATGGTGTCTATAGTAACACTGGGATAATAGTCTCTGGGAAGGGAGTGTGACTGTGGGATAGCAGGTATAGTAGGGAGACATGGTGTCTATAGTAACAGTGGATAATAGTCTCTGGGAAGGGAGTGTGACTGTGGGATAGCAGGTATAGTAGGGAGAGATGGTGCCTATAGTAACAGTGGATAATAGTCTCTGGGAAGGGAGTGTGACTGTGGGATAGCAGGTATAGTAGGGAGAGATGGTGCCTATAGTAACAGTGGATAATAGTCTCTGGGAAGGGAGTGTGACTGTGGGATAGCAGGTATAGTAGGGAGAGATGGTGTCTATAGTAACACTGGGATAATAGTCTCTGGGAAGGGAGTGTGACTGTGGGATAGCAGGTATAGTAGGGAGACATGGTGTCTATAGTAACAGTGGATAATAGTCTCTGGGAAGGGAGTGTGACTGTGGGATAGCAGGTATAGTAGGGAGAGATGGTGCCTATAGTAACAGTGGATAATAGTCTCTGGGAAGGGAGTGTGACTGTGGGATAGCAGGTATAGTAGGGAGAGATGTGTCTATAGTAACAGTGGATAATAGTCTCTGGGAAGGGAGTGTGACTGTGGGATAGCAGGTATAGTAGGGAGAGATGGTGCCTATAGTAACAGTGGATAATAGTCTCTGGGAAGGGAGTGTGACTGTGGGATAGCAGGTATAGTAGGGAGAGATGATGCCAATAGTAACAGTGGATAATAGTCTCTGGGAAGGGAGTGTGACTGTGGGATAGCAGGTATAGTAGGGAGAGATGGTGTCTATAGTAACAGTGGATAATAGTCTCTGGGAAGGGAGTGTGACTGTGGGATAGCAGGTATAGTAGGGAGAGATGGTGTCTATAGTAACAGTGGATAATAGTTTCTGGGAAGGGAGTGTGACTGTGGGATAGCAGGTATAGTAGGGAGAGATGGTGCCTATAGTAACAGTGGATAATAGTCTCTGGGAAGGGAGTGTGACTGTGGGATAGCAGGTATAGTAGGGAGAGATGGTGTCTATAGTAACACTGGGATAATAGTCTCTGGGAAGGGAGTGTGACTGTGGGATAGCAGGTATAGTAGGGAGAGATGGTGCCTATAGTAACAGTGGATAATAGTCTCTGGGAAGGGAGTGTGACTGTGGGATAGCAGGTATAGTAGGGAGAGATGGTGCCTATAGTAACAGTGGATAATAGTCTCTGGGAAGGGAGTGTGACTGTGGGATAGCAGGTATAGTAGGGAGAGATGATGCCAATAGTAACAGTGGATAATAGTCTCTGGGAAGGGAGTGTGACTGTGGGATAGTAGGTATAGTAGGGAGAGATGGTGTCTATAGTAACAGTGGATAATAGTCTCTGGGAAGGGAGTGTGACTGTGGGATAGCAGGTATAGTAGGGAGAGATGGTGTCTATAGTAACAGTGGATAATAGTCTCTGGGAAGGGAGTGTGATTGTGGGATAGCAGGTATAGTAGGGAGAGATGGTGTCTATAGTAACAGTGGGATAATAGTCTCTGGGAAGGGAGTGTGACTGTGGGATAGCAGGTATAGTAGGGAGAGATGGTGTCTATAGTAACAGTGGATAATAGTCTCTGGGAAGGGAGTGTGACTGTGGGATAGCAGGTATAGTAGGGAGAGATGGTGCCTATAGTAACAGTGGGATAATAGTCTCTGGGAAGGGAGTGTGACTGTGGGATAGCAGGTATAGTAGGGAGAGATGGTGTCTATAGTAACACTGGGATAATAGTCTCTGGGAAGGGAGTGTGACTGTGGGATAGCAGGTATAGTAGGGAGACATGGTGTCTATAGTAACAGTGGATAATAGTCTCTGGGAAGGGAGTGTGATTGTGGGATAGCAGGTATAGTAGGGAGAGATGGTGTCTATAGTAACAGTGGGATAATAGTCTCTGGGAAGGGAGTGTGACTGTGGGATAGCAGGTATAGTAGGGAGAGATGGTGTCTATAGTAACAGTGGATAATAGTCTCTGGGAAGGGAGTGTGACTGTGGGATAGCAGGTATAGTAGGGAGAGATGGTGCCTATAGTAACAGTGGATAATAGTCTCTGGGAAGGGAGTGTGACTGTGGGATAGCAGGTATAGTAGGGAGAGATGGTGTCTATAGTAACACTGGGATAATAGTCTCTGGGAAGGGAGTGTGACTGTGGGATAGCAGGTATAGTAGGGAGACATGGTGTCTATAGTAACAGTGGATAATAGTCTCTGGGAAGGGAGTGTGACTGTGGGATAGCAGGTATAGTAGGGAGAGATGGTGCCTATAGTAACAGTGGGATAATAGTCTCTGGGAAGGGAGTGTGACTGTGGGATAGCAGGTATAGTAGGGAGAGATGGTGCCTATAGTAACAGTGGATAATAGTCTCTGGGAAGGGAGTGTGACTGTGGGATAGCAGGTATAGTAGGGAGAGATGTGTCTATAGTAACAGTGGATAATAGTCTCTGGGAAGGGAGTGTGACTGTGGGATAGCAGGTATAGTAGGGAGAGATGGTGCCTATAGTAACAGTGGGATTATAGTCTCTGGGAAGGGAGTGTGACTGTGGGATAGCAGGTATAGTAGGGAGAGATGGTGCCTATAGTAACAGTGGATAATAGTCTCTGGGAAGGGAGTGTGACTGTGGGATAGCAGGTATAGTAGGGAGAGATGGTGTCCATATTAACAGTGGGATAATAATAATCTCTGGGAAGGCAGTGTGACTGTGGGATAGCAGGTATAGTAGGGAGAGATGGTGTCCATATTAACAGTGGGATAATAATAATCTCTGGGAAGGCAGTGTGACTGTGGGATAGCAGGTATAGTAGGGAGAGATGGTGTCCATATTAACAGTGGGATAATAATAATCTCTGGGAAGGGAGTGTGACTGTGGGATAGCAGGTATAGTAGGGAGAGATGGTGTCTATAGTAACAGTGGATAATAGTCTCTGGGAAGGGAGTGTGACTGTGGGATAGCAGGTATAGTAGGGAGAGATGGTGCCTATAGTAACAGTAGATAATAGTCTCTGGGAAGGGAGTGTGACTGTGGGATAGCAGGTATAGTAGGGAGAGATGGTGTCTATAGTAACAGTGGATAATAGTCTCTGGGAAGGGAGTGTGACTGTGGGATAGCAGGTATAGTAGGGAGAGATGGTGCCTATAGTAACAGTGGATAATAGTCTCTGGGAAGGGAGTGTGACTGTGGGATAGCAGGTATAGTAGGGAGAGATGGTGTCTATAGTAACAGTGGGATAATAGTCTCTGGGAAGGGAGTGTGACTGTGGGATAACAGGTATAGTAAGTAGAGATGGTGCCTATGATGCAGTGCAGAGCTGATGCTGTTTGTCACTTTGAGCAGGAGACCCAGCACTAAGCAAGTTCAGTCAGCGCTTCCCCTCACTCACTAGCACTGCCCCAGATTGGCTGTTCATATCTCGGGCTTTGAGCTGGTATAACCTCTCAGGCCCTGATTGGTCAAACCACTGTTTCATAGCTGAAGCAGTGCCGGTGACATAGCTGTTCCCATTCAGCACAACACTGTAGGCAGCACACGGCTCCTCTGCGCAATGCCACCAAGTCCCTCTTTACAGAACAGGACATAGAGTTGACCGAGCACCTGCAATGCTAATCCTCGCCCTACTACTTGCTCTCCCAACACAGTAATTCTGTATTCCAGCCCAATGCGTGGGGGTAGGGGGGCCCAGTTTTAAATTTCTGTACCAGGGCCCTTAGGGGTCTAGTTACGCCACTACTGTAGTGGTACCGCTAAAGTAAATGGATTTGTTGAGTAATGTTTCCCAACAAATTTTACTCATCTTTTTTTCTTCCAAATGGCTCTTTGAAACTTTAGTTCAACTGGGCTGTAGAGAATTCACATGCATTTTCAAATCCTGAAGGGTAATACCGTAAGGCAACAACAGTGGCTCCATTGAACTTATTCAGGCAGGTTTTAGATGAAACTCGCTGAAACATCTGGCATCACTAAGTAACAATAGTGACATGAAACTCAATGGGGCAGGTGTTTTTTTTTAATTATATAATTGGGAGTGTAAAACCTAAAGGATAAAGATCTTAAAGCATCCAAGAATTGAGAACTCCTTTATAGCTCCAGTACATATGGGAGCCCTCCTATGGAATTCTGGTCCACATTTAACACCCCCTAAGGCCATATTGGGAACTACCAAGGGGCAAATTCACTAAAGGACGAAGCGCCTAACGCTAGCATTAATTCGCTAGCGTAGCACATTTTCGTTAATTTGCCGATTCACTATTATTATTATTAACATGTATTTATATAGCGCCAACATATTGCGTAGCACTGTAAAGTAAATGTGATTATACAACTACATCACACGAATTACATATATAGAATATATGGAGTAACAAACGTCACAATCAATACAGGTACAAAAATGTGAGGAAGGCCCTATGCAAAATAATAAAAAAATAATAAAAAATAAATAATAAAAAAATACCTGAAATTCCAATAAGGTTCAATGAATATCTCCAAATATGTAATTTCACCACTAACATACGCTGGTGTAAATTCGCTAGTGTTACTTCGCACCCTTACGCCTGGCAAATTTGCACAACGGACGTAACTATGAAAATTCACTGACGTGTGAATTTTTCTGAACGCTACCTTCCTTCGCCACCTCAGACCAGGCAAGTGCAATAGAGTAGATAGGGATTGCTTCAAAAAAAATTAAAAAAACTGGTCCACATTTAACACCCCCTAAGGCCATATTGGGAACTACCAAGGGGCAAATTCAATAAAGGACGAAGCGCCTAACGCTAGCATTAATTCGCTAGCGTAGCACATTTTCGTTAATTTGCCGATTCACTATTATTATTATTAACATGTATTTATATAGCGCCAACATATTGCGTAGCACTGTAAAGTAAATGTGATTATACAACTACATCACACGAATTACATATATAGAATATATGGAGTAACAAACGTCACAATCAATACAGGTACAAAAATGTGAGGAAGGCCCTATGCAAAATAATAAAAAAATAATAAAAAATAAATAATAAAAAAATACCTGAAATTCCAATAAGGTTCAATGAATATCTCCAAATATGTAATTTCACCACTAACATACGCTGGTGTAAATTCGCTAGTGTTACTTCGCACCCTTACGCCTGGCAAATTTGCACAACGGACGTAACTACGCAAATTCACTGACGTGTGAATTTTTCTGAACGCTACCTTCCTTCGCCACCTCAGACCAGGCAAATGCAATAGAGTAGATAGGGATTGCTTCAAAAAAAATTAAAAAAACTTCTAAGTCCCAAAAAACGCTGGCGTTTTTTCTTTTTTTATGGGTGATAGGCTGAAAAAGATCAAAAAAAATGTTTTGGGGCTCCCCTCCTTCCCCCCTACATTCCCTAACTCATGGCACCTTAACTATACAGTGGGCACATGTGTAGGGCAAAATAAAAATTTTATTTGATGTTTTGAAGGTTTCCCAGGCTAGTGTAGTGATGCTACATATACCATCATTGTAACTTCAATTTTGCGCCGTATGCAAATTAAGCATCGCTAGCGTAACTTCACTTTGCTTGGCGAATTAACGCTAGTGCAACTTCGCAACCTTTACGCTTCCCCTGAGCGCAACTTCGGATTTTAGTTAATTTTGCGTAGCGCTGGCGAAAATATGCCTGGCGAACTGCGGTGAAACGGACGCTGGCACAACTACAAATCTTAGTGAATTTGTCCCCAAGTCTGTTCTTACCATTTGATGACCCATTTCTCAAAAACCCCAGGTTCAAACCAGGAACACAAGTTTCTCTTTATAGAAATTGGGGCACAAAGGGTCTGTTTAGAATATATGATGTACTTGCTGACAATGCCTCCCAGATGCTCCAAATTCAGAGATCTACAAGCTAAAATACCTGAAATTCCAATAAGGTTCAATGAATATCTCCAAATATTTTCTTATCAGAAAGGTCCATCTAAATATACCAGTAAACCCCCAAAGTAATGTTGCTCTGAGTCCCCTGTCAAAAGAAATACTGCATTTCTTTCCTTCTATTGTGTACTCATGGGCTTCTGTATCAGACTTCCTGCCTTCAGCTTAAACCTCATTGCCCTGGGCAAGAGCATGCTCAGTTTGCTCCTCTTCCCCCGCCTCCCTCCCTTCTCTACTGTAATCTGAGCCCAGAGCAGGGAGAGACTCAGGCAGGAAGTGATGTCACGCCACATTAATACTGCAGCTCCTATTCTAAACAAACAGAGAGTTTCTAGAGCTTTTTACTCAGGTATGGTAAAACATTCTACAGAATAAATATAGCATTCTAGCTTGCACTTTTGCAGCTAATCTACAGGCAATAAAATGCCTCCGTAGCTTTCCTTCTCCTTTAAACGTAACACAATTGTCTCCCCTTTGAAAACATCATGAGGGGTGGCTGGCCACAAAAAGCTCTTTTTTCAAATATATATAAGATCTTACTTTTCCAAATAATAAATATATGATATACTGGGAAGCTATATGGTGAAATGCCAAAACAGGGGAGAAAATGTATATAAGGTCATGATGCATTGGTATATGACACCTAAAAAACTGAATAAAATAAACTCAACCATTCCAGACCTATGCTGAAGAGGATGCTCCAATACAGACTCACTATACCATTTGCTATGGGCTTGTCCAATGATCAATGGTTATTGGGAGGAGGTACATAGGCAGATAACAAAAGTTACCTGTAAAGACATAGAAAAAACCCGACATTCTACTTGCTGGGAAAACCCATAGAGGAGATTTCTAGTGCCTCCAAGACATTAGCGAACCATATATTGACTGTAGATTGGATAACAACAGCAGCTAAATGGAAATCGCCAACCATTCCCTCAATTTCGGAGATCCACAGGGAACTCATTCCTAACATGCATTTTGAGAGCACTATTGCTCATATCCAAAACAGGACCATCAAATTTTTGGCTTTAGGGGCCCCATACGAACTTTTGGGGAAACCCACTGACTTTTAACAAGAATGTAGTAAATTATTTCCAAATATTATAAGGAAGCCATTCTTGCCTAATGAAAACTAATGGGTAATGGATCATCTAGAGGTATAGCTGTATGACCTGACCAAAATCCTTGTAAGCTTCACATATTAGCAAGAACACACTAACAAACACACTGAAAAACTAAATAAAGGTAGACTTGTTGGTTTTGTATAATTTCTGTATATATGACATTATGTGATTTTATTCAATAAAAAAGGGATAACATAATATACTGATATATAACATCAATGTAAACAGTGAAAGGGACAGTGTGGGGCAGATTTATCAAGGGTTGAATTTCGAAGTAAAAAACATTTCGAAATTCGACCATCGAAATTAAATACTTTGAATTCGA